>JALIZH010018201.1:0-17983 GCA_030522465.1 Rhipicephalus appendiculatus | reverse complement strand
CGCAGAAGACGGAGACTGACGCAAACTTTCAACTAGCTTTATTTTAGGGGCGAAGTTCCTTAGGGTGTGGGTCTGTACCTCCTCTGTAGTAGTAGTAGTAGTAGTAGTAGTAGTAGTAGTAGTAGGTAGGTAGCCACGTATAGTGGAATGTACCACTCCACGTGATAAAGATGACGATGACGCAGTATAGTGGAATGTACCCACTGCACGTGATAACGATGAAGTATAAGCGCGTTCCAGTATAGTGGAATGTACCCACTACACGTGATAACGATGGCGATGACGCTGATGACCATGAAGTATAAGCGCGTTCCAGACCACACATTCTCTTTCTGCCATGGATGAAAACGATCGGGCTTCGCCCACTCATCATCATTCACTTCGTGGATATAGCGTGATTTTTTTGCCCAAACCATTTTTTTTTTATGTTAGGTTTAACAATGCGAAGGCCCGTGTCCTAATGGCCTTTTTTTCTGCTGCCCAGGAATTGTGCTCCTGGGTGCAAGCAGCAGAATTCTTACAGTCCCTTTAAAGGGACACTAACGTGAAACAATGAATCCGTTTATATTGATAAATTGTTCTCTGAGAACTCTAATGTCGGTAATTTTACCATCATAAGTTTATTAATAGAACAGAAAATCAAGGTTGAACTTCCGTTTTTTGAATTTCGCGCCGCAATCCCCATGCGTGACGTCACAGTTTTCAAAATGTATTTGTCGTTTTTTTTGTGGTGAGATTGTCTCAACGAAATTTCCTGAAACTCGGCATGTTAAGGCTATAGCTCCCTCAGGGGTTAATGTAATTCATTTTTACCCATTAGGAGCTACGTAGGCATTATTAGACGCCGCTAAAATCTATGACGTAACAGCGTTTGGTACGGGAATTTCAATGTGGCGTCGCTACCCGCATTTCCCTTTTGCGGGTTTTCTCGCTTATTAAGCGTCTTCTCGCGGCAAGCGCGGTGATTTTGGAATTGTGAAAAAGTAATTAACCGATAATAGAAAAATAGTCTTTCTCTTTAGTGTCCCTTTAAGTTTCAGTCTCTTGAGCTTTACAATTACCTAAAAACCCGGAGATCGTTTAAAGAAACTGAGGATGGTCTAGGAGGTGTAGGTTATAGTTGGTGCATTGTTGCTGTGACGAAGATGATTTACGGTAATTTATTGGAGCCCTGTTGTGCGCCTATAGAATCTGCCACCCATGCTGTCGCGTTTGCTTGTATAGTGAGCGACCGGTGTTCAGCACGTTTAGCGTCTAATGATCGAAGTGGTGGTTCGCCTTGCTGTAGTAAAGCCACGCGCTGCAATGAATGTTTGTCGTGCTGAGCATTGTACCTAGGCTCACCCCTAAACGAAGTTGTGTTTATCGACCGAGCATCTTATGAATGCGCACGTTCCCACACAGGTGGAATGTATGCCGGGGTCCAGGCTTAGAAAAGATGAAGGACGTGCTGGTTAGATATATATACAGTGGCTGCAGCTCTTTCATGCAACGCCGGCACTGTTGCCTGCGTTGAGAAGCAATCCTGAGCGTGCACAGCTGCGATGCTGTGATAAAAACAAACAGGGTGGCCCAGAGTAATGCTTGTCCGCGTGGGGTAGCAGTCCCACTGGCTGCCACAATACTAAGACAAAGTCAGCGTGCAATCAATTTTGGAGGTTTTTTTTTTTTTTTTTACCTTTCCTTATTAACTGATTGGCGCTTTCACATTGTTTCTCTCGGTGATTTCGCATTCGTATTTTGGAATCTTGTAGCGGTGGGCGCGCTTCATTCTTCTCAATGCCGGTGAAAATCTTAACTCTCCAAAAATGCAGCTGTAATCGCAATATGTTTTGCCACAACATAAAGAGTGTCCTTCAACGTCAGTGTTATGTTCGTCAGTATACACATCTAACGACCATAATGACGTGCTCTGTATGTCTTTATTTGTTCACGTGAAATAAAGTGTGTTCACCACCACTAGCCCATGCATACTAAACACCATTATTTCAACAGGCGCTTTACTGTCGTCGCGATTATAAATAGATATTTTATTGAGTGGAAACATATTGATTAAAGGTCGCTGTGTGAAGCAGGCAGCTGCTACCAAAAATTACTTTTCATTTAGCTGTAGCACAGGATGAGGAGGAGGAGGAAGGAAAGGAAGGAGAGGCAGGGAGGTCAACCAGACGCCCGCCATTGTTTGCTACATGCACTGTGGGGAAGGGATCAGATAGAAAGAAGTGGGAAGAAAGCTCTGTCAGGGTACGTTTGCGCCTGTCCAATGCAAGCCTAGAAGCTGTAGCACTATTACCCGCAAGAACTGCCAGCGCAAGTCGTTACAGTTCCAGGCTATGCTAGTCTAAGCAACAAGAAACAATGGTTATGCAAAAATGTCAGGAGGCGACGAAAGGTAGCCTATATTCTTTAGTTGGAGAAAGATAAGCGAAGCTGGCGTAGTTTCATGGCTTCGAACTCAAGCGCAGCGTAGTCGCATATGCACGCCGAAAATGAGCCATTTCGCGCGCTTCTACTTGGCTCGGACCAATTTCGAAATGAGTGGCGAATACCACGACGAGTTCATCGACGAGTTCATACGCGTTGAAAAAAAAATTCCACTCATCTCCACGAAGTGAATCATGACGAGTGGGCGAAGCTCTGGGTATCGTATGGGTGAGGAACCGTACGTTGCCCGAGCGTTGCCCCAGATAATGTAAATTGATTGACATAAACTGACATAACTAATGCCTTTTCAAAACTGACATAAAGTGACATAAAGAGTAGACGACAAAGCTAGGTCCTAAGGTCCATAATGTCTTCGTTGAAGTCGCCGATTAGTATAAAAGGTTTGTGCTTGTAGGTGTTTTATATTGTTTCGTCCCAATTATGATTGAAGTTCGTCTGCTGTAAACTTTATTTTTATTCACATATACACATATGTTTCGACAATAGCAACGGTTTTCTATATACCTTGACAGCGGACAGTGAGTCGACTACAAAGCTAGATCCTAAGCTCCATGATGTGTACGTTGGAGTCGCCGACTAGTATAAAGGGTTTGTGCTTGTAGGTGTTTTATATTGTTCTGTCGCAATTATGATTGATATTAGTCTATGGTTCAACCTTTTTTTTTGTCACATGCTTTGATTGATGGGTGCTTCAATGTCGATACTTTTATGGTGTTGTGACCTTTCATTTTGTTCTTGTTAACCTTTTGTTCTGTCATATGCTTTGATTCATAGGTGCTTAAATGTCGGTGTTTTTACGGTGTTGTCGCATTTTATTTTGTACTGGTTAACAGCCTTTTATTTTGTTTCTTGTTAACCTTTCTTAAACTTTCTACACGGTGCTGTACCGTACCGTGACGGACACCGGACGGACAAGCCTCGGCCCTAATTTGCGCCCCTAAAGCATTGAAATACGTTAATGCTTTAGTGCAGTGATACTCTGAAAGATCTAAATAAAAATCATCGATATAACGGCGGTTGGTTGCAGTACAGTATATATAACTGTACCAACTCAAAATGTACCAACCCGATGGTTGCAGTACAGTATATACAACTGTACCAACTCAAAACTGGCAATTGTATGCCAATGAATAACGATTATTCTAAGTTCGAAGGGAAAAAAGAAAGACTGAACGCGGTGACGTGTCCACCATGGAAGAAAAATCTACGACACTACCCTGACGTCTTCGTCGAGGCCTGTTGGCAGACGTAAATAATGATAATAATAATAATAATAATAATAATAATAATAATAATAATAATAATAATAATAATAATAATAATAATAATAATAATAATAATAATAATAATAATAATAATAATAATAATAATAATAATAATACCACCAGGCGTTCTATTTCGAACATATTTCTTGAAAGGCACGATCAAAGCCTCAAGCGCAACGTATACATGTCAAAGGCACGAGATACCTCGCAAGGTGTTACACGTATGAACTCGCCATCTGTAGCCGCTGCGCCGGGAAACATGTTGTCGTGTGTGCCGCAATGCACCGTCAGTAGACGCCAGATCAGAAAACGAACAGCCGTCGCTCTCTGCC
This sequence comes from Rhipicephalus appendiculatus, assembly GCA_030522465.1. NCBI lineage: Eukaryota > Metazoa > Arthropoda > Arachnida > Ixodida > Ixodidae > Rhipicephalus > Rhipicephalus appendiculatus. Next base: position 13,941 of record JALIZH010018201.1, on the reverse strand, counting down.
TTTCGGCTTGTTTTTACTCGTCTTTGATCCCTCTGTTCGCGTGACATATCTTCTCGCTTGTTAGGAACACATGGCGCAAAGGGCTGTACACTGCTCCTAACAGCTAATCGATACCGTTATACGGAGACAACGTAGGGAAAAAACAAAAAGAAAACGAGGAGGCAACACATAAGTAGAGAATGAGATTTATCCAAGTGTAGCTGCAAAGTGAGCGAAAGAGTGAAAAGAAAAGAAGAAAAAATGGAGGGAGTAAACGAGCGCAAGGAGATGCGACGACGTAAAGACAAGCCGGTAGGCTAGTGTACTACTTCTTTATTTGTAGCCGTTATCTAATTATCCTGTTTTTACTTCTTTTTTTTCTTTCGCGTTGGTCAGTCTCTTTGAGCCTCGTTACACAGTGCCGCAAAGCACCATGGCATGAACCAGAGCCGAATGGTCAGGCATGCATCTTCGAGCTGCTGCGGCTCTTTCAGCTGACATTAAGGGAAAAGAAGGGAAGAGGACGAAACTGAAGGGAGAAAGAGAGAAAGAGAGAGAGGGGGGAGATAAATGTAACGCGGAAATGCAAGAAGGTGGATAAGAAGAAAGGAAGCGCTGAGTTGGAGAGTTGCGTTGACAACGTAATAAGAGCAGGTTTGTGCCATCTTCTGAAGGTTAGAAAGACGCATAGCACCAGAAAGTAGGAATACGTGCGCTTGAAAAAAAAATAGCACAACAATAATTTGACCGCGAATTTTCGTACAGAAATCGCAACAAGGCCTGATGATGGGCCTTTTAGGAGATGCGCTGTAAAGCTCCAAGTAAAACAAAACAAAAAAATCACCGCCATATCCACAAAGTGAGTGATGTTAGAGCAGCTTGCTCGGAGATGATCGGGTGATTCACGAATCCTCCGTACACATCTCCTACCATCATATATAGACGTGACAACGTTATATATACATTACATGCGGCGCTCGAGCGGCGAGCCCGAGCTGCTGCTGCGTTGCGAGCCCGCCGTGCTGCTGCCTTTGGCTTCTGCGGTGTTCATGCGGCCGAGCGGTAACGAAGAGTGTTCACTGCGTGAGCTCCTTGATGAGGCGTCTCTGAATATTTCGTCTTGTTCGTTCTTAGGTAGAATAATGTTACTATAGAAGCAACAACGAAAACTTGATTCGGGCGAGTTGGTTCACGCCAAATATCGTAGGTACAGCGTAAAAAATGTAGGAAGGAACCTTTGCTGTGAATATTTTCCTTCCTACATTTGTTGTGCTGTACCTACGATATTTATAGAAGCAAGCATGGCACGGGAAGCAGGACATAATGTAATGCTTTGCGTTAGTTTACGAGGACTGCCTCGTAAAGCTTCCACATACGCTGTAGTACAGTGGCTACACTTGCATTTGTTGTCTTCTCAATGAAGGCCGCTTACGAGGCATAGTAGGTGGGGACTAGCAATGCGTACAATGTGGATTAGCCATGCCCAGCAACCCAAATGTGAATATCCTCTATGAACCGATGCTTCACTAGCATGAGATTCGTCAACTGTATTTTGGCTCCTATTTGATGACACAGTGCTGGATAGATCACATTGTTGTCGCCCCCCATCTACACTACCCCCCCTCCCCCCACCCTGCCCCGGTATTCCGCTTCTCTTTATTGTCGGGCTTGATGTCCCGCTAGTGTCATTTCTTATGATACCGGAACTGCACTATGTGCTGCCTGCTCTCGACGCAATAATACGTCGGCAAAAGAGAGGTGGGCCGGTTGAAATCAACGCACGTTCTGCGCATTAGTTCCCGCGCCGACAATGCAGTAATCATCTGCACGATAGAGCTTTCAGCCCAGTGGGTGAGGCCGCTCAGAGCGTATAATGATATATTTCGCAGTGATAACCACGAGGCCGGCTTGCGGAAATGAAAGTTGTCCCACTGAGTAATGATCTAAGTGGACTCCACGCTCTTGTCAGCGCCTGCGTTGTTTCTTGAGACTGAAGGACACTTTGCAAAGCAAGCAGTTATCTCAAGGTTCTGATGTACCAAGCAGCCATCGAATAACGCCCTGTAGTTTGTGACTAATCGTGTATCAGCTTATGATTATGTGATTATTCATAATGATTCCTATTGTCTTCCTGATCGCTTCTTCTACATGGTGTGCTCCTGTGTGAGCGTATACCTTTTGTCAAACTTTTCAAATTCATGTATCCACTTCGTGCACTTCTACGCTGAACAATAAGCCTAAGAGTGATGAAATGTAAGGGCGATATTTGATAGCGTTAGTAAACCACGCACAATGAAACATGAAACATAAAATACAGTGATGCTGCTAGCCTCGACAACGATACTCCCTTATGGGCTCACGAGTGATGTTTCTTCTCGCGATACAGTGTATATGGAGCCACGTACTACCCTCCTTATAGGTAGAGTTGCATGTTTTCAGAATCCTTTAGATAACCATTCGAGACCACACCTATAGGTCAGATTGCATGGCTACCCAATCGAGCAATGTACGCTGAGTAACGTCCAGGTAAAGAATAAATATAAATACTACGGTGAATTGACCTGCTAGGCCATTTCAGGTACCCAAGTATCCCTTCCAAAATAATAAGGAAAACAAAAAAAAACCAAATAAAAGACTGCGCCGTAATTGCATTTATCACGCAATGCACTTCGTGCAAGAGAATTCAACTGTAGGAATTGCTTCTTAAAAAAGACCGTGCGAGCGAGTCTCTTAGCTACTAAGATGCCTTGAAAAGGAAGCAGACTTGAAGGTACAGTCAGGAAATTTAACTGAATAAATTTTACGAATAAAATTGTGAATAAAGAGCATGTCTCACGGATTCCCTCGTTCTGAGAAAGAGCACTAACACCAGCACGTTCGGAATATGAACACGCAGGCCCCAGTGAAGTGCGTATCCCGCATGACAGTCAAGGGAAAAACATGCACATGAACCAATAATTCATGGAAGAATTTTTTAAACGAAGTTGAGGTAGAAGAGGAAGTTCCACGTGCATATTTTGCCGCGTATGCTAATGTTTCAGTTCTGACTGTACTTTTCAGTCTAAGCGGGCGCACCAAATCCTCTTATGCTGTCGCCACATGCCACTAATATAGATTTGTAGTAGTAGTTCACTGTTGACGGCGTAAAAGAAGGAGCATTCCGTGTTCAAAATTTTAATTAGAGCTACCCTCGCCTTTCTCATCTCTTAGAGCGCGAAAGAACTGAGGAATATACGTGATTCCATAAAAGACAGTCTCAATCAGAGCAGACAGTTTCTTAAATGTCAGTTGAATTTCAGTTGATTCAACTGAAAGTCAAGTTGATTAAATGTCAGTCGATTTATTCACCCTTTGCAGACAAAAATTAGGCGTGTTTGACATTCTAGCATACAGTAGCATCGTAAAAACATATAGTAGCTGCTCACAAGAATATCAGATTATATTATTAGCACCAACACAAGTAAGGCGACAAACATCGTAAACTGGTGTTAGAATAATTTTACTATAGCCCCAAAATGTTACCGTATTATATAAGAAATATTGACAGCTTCTAATTGCAAATATACTCCGTAAAAATAAAATGATTCCTTCTCTCATCCAAAGCCAAGTCCATGTTGTCTTGAAATTATTGCGCAAGACGAGATGGGCACTGAAAACATTACAAGGTGCCTTGTCTGAAGCAACAACTCCGTAAAGAAGAGTCTTGAAATGTGGAGAGTAATAATTGCTCGCAAAAAGTTTCTTGTGATTTGTTGAACGTGCCTTGCCATGAACAATGAATATTGGAGGTAGCTTTAGCTTTTTCGGCCTTGGAACTCTCCATTTCATCCATAGAGGAAAGCTTCCTTCTCGCGATAACTTTGTTCCGTTCTGTATGAACAGGAACAAAGGAAGGAAGGAAAGAAGAAACAAGCGCAAAGACAGTGAGAACAAAATGTGCAAGTGATCAGTATCAGTTCTCGCAGGGGTTATATTGTGCGTCACTCATGAAACGTAAGAACAAGTGAAAGAAATACAAAAACAAAGTGTGAGAAGAAAATTTTATGAGGATGCATTACAGAATAGTGAGGTGAGGTTTCGGGATTTTAAAAGAACAGCGTGGGTAATTTTGGCGGCGACAAGAATAAAGATATATTACATTTATGTCTTGCTTTAAGTAAAGCATTGAGAAGCTTGTACTTAGCCTCTACCACGGAACAATGTGAACAGGACTCGCACATAGAAACGTTACGGGCATGACTGATAGAGAAGCCATCTGGAGAAAAATGTTAAAGGCATCCTTCAGTTACTTACAAAAACAGAAGATTCAAAAATTAAAGAGCTCGAAGGTAGATAACAAGAACCAATGATGAAACGGCTTTTTATGCATGTTCTATATGACCAGACCAGTTCACTTTCTTTATCTCCATATAACTGCAAAAAGCTAGTTTAGCGTAAAAGTATATCGTCCAAAATTTTTACATTAGAGTCGTATCATGACACCGATGCCTGTCAACGGTTGTCATTTTTTTTGCTGTCACTGTGGCCTTCCTGAAAAGTTCGCAGCTGTCATCTATATCGCACTATCGTAGCCCCTTGTTTTACGCAATATAGCTCGACTTCCTCGAGCGTGAAAGAAAAGACGAATAAAGGCATCAAGCATCATTTGCGCCGGTGTCTGAGCGTCAAGCAAAAAGCTATAGAAATCGAGTAGTGACAAAAAATCCAAGCAAGAAGGGGAACAACGTTATGCCCTGATGAGTAAAAAAATATATATATGGATGTCAAGACGAGGGACCAACGAAAGAAATCGGCGAGACAGGTGACACCCACAATATTAGCGAGATCTACGGTTAGGCACAGTACGTGGGCTCAGTGCATATATCACGTATAAGAATAAAAACAGATACGAGAGAGAGAGAGACTCTTTATTGGAAAAACAAAGATTTTTGCCGGCGTCTATATAGCGCTGACATGCTACTCTGTATAGGGATGGGGAAGGGGACTAAAAGATTTTTGAAGAGAGGGAAGAAAGGAATGAGAAAAAAGAATATAAACAAATAAAAACGGTGCATGTGAACCTGATAAAAGTATTTACAGTTAGGGTGTCAGGTAAGTTAATCTTTTCCTATGGGACTTATTCGATCATTAGAACCGTTCGACCAGGCCAATTTCGGACAGGTAATTGACTAACGAATGTGTAACCCGACGCTGTTTTGAATGTCCGGGCACTGGGCCTAATATGTTGCGCAACGTTAACTGTTCGTAGTAAATCATGTCCACTTGTCGTTCAAGCAATTGTCTCTCGTCGCGGTACGCGGGGCATTCAAGTAGTATGTGCTCCACTGTTTCTATGTTGCCACAGTTATCACAACAGGGACTTGTGGTACGCCCAATGCGGTACAAATAACTGTTCGTGTATGCCACGTTCAGTCGCAGACGATGATATAATGTCTCTAGGTGACGAGGGAGTGGATGGGAAATTTTCGCTCTCACTTCTGGGTCAACACAATACAGGAAGTTGTCTTTGCGAACTGGCGAATTCCACACGCGGTCTTTTTCCTGATGGGCATATCTTTTAGCGATGTTCGAAGCATCGGCTTTGGTAAAAAATATTCTTCTGAATTTCCGGTATTGGAGTCCATTTCGGGCAGCTTCATCCTCTTTTTCGTTTCCCGAAATACCAGCGTGGCCAGGTATCCACTGGAACGTAATGCTATGTCCAGCAATCTTAGCCCTGTGATGAAGATATGCGATATCAAACGCTACCGGTTGCTGATTAACACGCTTAAGCCTGTTCCACATGCTTTGTAGGGCTGCTTTAGAATCTGTAAATATTGCCCATCTTTTGGCGGATGCTGTCGTAGTATAACCAAAAGGGCATCCCGAATGCCATATAACTCCGCTGACGTAGAGGATGTCGCTCTCTCTAGACGAAACGCGAGTGATTTTCCTGTAGAGGGCACGAAAACTCCGTACGATGATCGACCCTTGGTTGTAGAGCCATCTGTTAATATGTGCGTTTCGTCGGCGTATTCTGTGTATGTATACTCTAACGCTATCTGATGGGTTGCTTCTTGGGGCATTTTCCTTTTAAATGCGAATGCATTTCATAGTCGGGCTATGTCAGGCATCCGGCGTTGTACGGCGTTGTCCGCGGAGGAGGAGGAGGAGGATAGGCTGAGGAGGTGAGCGCCGGCAGGTGCTAGATGTGAAGCATCTTACGGCGAACCTTAATCCGGTGGTGGTGGTGTGCGGTGTGACCACCCTTACTGCGCATGCGCAAACCCTTTAAAAAAGATAATAAAAAACCTCCTCTCTCCCTCTCTCTCCTCTAGGCATCCCCTCCCCGCGGCAACCACACCCTCACTGCGCATGCGCCTCCCCTCCTCTCCCCCTGCTACGCTCCCCCCCTCTCTCCTCTAGGCATCCCTGCCCGCGGCGTCCACACTCCCACTGCACATGCGCGTCCCACCTCTCTCTCCTCTCCTACGCTCCCCCCTCTCTTCTCTAGGCATCTCTGCCCGCAGCGTCCGCACTCCCACTGCGCATGCGCGCCCCCCTCTCTCCTCTCCTACGCTCCCCCCCCTCTCTCGCCTCGGGACGCCGACACAGGCAGCGTCTGCTAGCGAGTTTCTTGGTTGAAAAAACCGACTGCTCGCGCTGCACAACCGTTCACTGGCCACCCCGTATATATGGCAATGGATCTTGACCTCCAAGGTGGTGCCGGTGGGAGATTTCTCCCTGTGCGTTGTTGAACAATAAAAATTCGCAGCGTGCGCGTTAACTAAAAGCGGACTGCGAGTCTCTGTGTCCAGTCGGAGTCTTCTGTCTCTCACTGCACATTAGCAGCGATTGGCATGTTCCAGTAGGAAACACCGCTCCATCGCTGCGTGCTTTACGCATCCCCAGTTTTCTCTCCTGCGCAACGCTGCGATGAGCGCCAGCGTCAACGCCGCCGCCAGTGTAAGCGTTAGCGCCCGCTACTTCACATCTACACATGGTTCCCTTTAGCGGAAGATTGTGTAATTTTTTATCTCTCCGCTCTCACTCCCTCTCTCATAGCAACAGCTGCGGGCGCGCGCGCTTATCCTCGCCCCTAGCAACCGGAGCAGGTGGTGCGGGCGGAGTAGCGGAGAGTGAGTGGAGAGGAGGAGCGCGCTCTGGTGTGTAAGGGCGCTCGCATCGCGGAAGCGCGGCGGAGCTCCCGCATGTGTGGAGAGTGTAGCAGAGGGTAGGTGCAGTGCTTCGCCGCTCCTTCTCTCGCCGTTCGCTTTCTCTCCTCCCTGCGCCCCACACTCCCGTCCGCTCGCTCGCACGTATATATAAATGGAGTGAAGCGCGCGCGAAATGCATTCGCATTTCCTCACGATTCCCTTCGGGGAGGTGGGGGGCATTTTTTGCACCGATTCCGGGGATACATGACACAATGTTTAGTGGTGACAGTGTCCAGGGCGAGATGAACTTTGGCATAATAGGTGACGCCTGAGTAGGGATCGAAAGACGTGCGCATATGCTTCCAACGGCCTTCCCGAAGCTAGATGTAGGACTGGCTTTGGAGATATTCCTTAAAAAGTGGGTCTTGGTGTGAATAACGTGCCTGAGGTGAATCCGAAGTGTCTCTTGCGCAGATATCACTTCAAGAGGCAGGCATCTGGCTTCTGCTACAGTTCCTGCTCGAGACGACCCCTTTGGAAGGCCAAGACATATTCGAAGACTGTTGTTTCGTGCTGCATCAAGTTTTCTCCTGCTTGTGTAGGATATATTATGCAGGATGGGCAGGTAATACCGCAATGTGCCGTCGACGTAAGCTTTATGTAGGAGCACCATTGATCGGCAGTTGCTTCCCCACTGTGATCCAGCTAAAAATCGGAATACGTGCGACGCCGACGAAATCTTCTCGCTGAGTTTCTTCACTTGAGGAGACCATGTAAGGTTCCTATCAATGGTCACTCCAAGGAACCTTTGTGTCTTGACGTATGGAAGGGCGCGACCACCCAACACTAGTGGGTATTTTTCCATTCTCCTCCTCGAGAAAGCCATAGCAACGCCTTTGTCGGAGGACAGGCTGAGACCTCTTGAATTCAGGTAGGCCGATATATTTGCCAGCGATCTCTGGAGACGTTGTTGGGTGTTTCTGCGGGAACGCGCCGCACTCCAAATACAGATATCGTCCGCATACAGTGTGATGATGACGCCTCGGGGCAGGGTTCTTTTCAGATCGATAAGAACTAGATTAAACGATACTGGGCTTAATACAGCTCCTTGCGGGACTCCCTTTTCGATAGCATAAAACGCTGTAGGGCCCTCTGGAGTACACATGAAAAGTTGGCGCCCTTGAAGATAGTCTGCAGTCCATGCGTAAAGCCGTCCTCCAAGACCAAGGGTTTCCAAAGCGTCGAGTATTGCTTTATGATAGACGGAGTCATACGCTGCCTTGATGTCCAAAAATAACGCAGTAGGTGTGTATCCACAGGGCAACTCTTCTTCAATTGAGGAGATCAAGGAAATGACGTCATCAATTGCAGATCTATTTTGACGGAAGCCATTCATTTCCTCCGGGTAAATTTTCTTAGTTTCTAGAAACCAAGTGAGTCGTTTCTGAATCATTTTTTCGAGTAGCTTCCCTACGCAACTGAGTAGAGATATGGGTCTGAAGGAGGCGTAATTTGTTGGCTGCTTCCCTGGCTTCAATATGGGGACAACTTTTGCAAGTTTCCATTCCGTTGGAACCTCCCCATTTATCCATGATGCGTTGTAGTACTCCAAAAGACGTAGTCGGGATGGGTGGCTTAAATTTGCGAGTGCTGCATAACTCACTCCGTCATGGCCAGGTGCTGATCTCTTGTTCGTGTCACCGATTGCTGCCATGAGCTCCTCAATTGTAAAAGGCACCTCTAAATCAGGAAAGGTTGCTCGGGGTGTGCGAGACTGATTTGCCCTGTTCAGAGAAGGATTTGCCCCACTGGAAAGGAGCCTGCAGTACTGTTCTGCCACCTCTTTCAGTGATGTGCGCTCATGTAGTGACAAGGCGATAAAAGGGTATAGCTGTTGCGGCTCTTTGCGAATGCCTCTAATAACTCGCCAGATTTTGCTGAGCGGTTTTCGTATACTCAGCGTTCCACAGAAATCCTTCCACCTTTTTCGGTTCAGTTTGGTTAGGTAACGCCGTATGTGTCTTTGTGCCCTGTCGGCAAGCTCTGAGGTCTTCAATGTTTTTGGTTCGTAGAGCCTTCCTTTCAGCACGCCTTCTAATGGCACATAATCTTTCGAATTCTTCGTCGTTAGCTGGTACATTACAACGTTTAACGAAGGAGTGGGTGCTTTGTTGGAGGCAATGAGCTATTGTCGGTATTAATTCTGCATTCGTAGTCGAGGATGTAATCCCTCTGTCTGCCGCTGCTGAGTAAGCTTCCCAGTCTACCGTCTGCAGTGTCACTTTCTTAGCCGACGTCCGAAGATGACGGACGGAGATGAGGATCGGGTAGTGATCGCTGCCTCGAGTCTCGAAGTCTGTACACCAGTCAAACATTACGGCTTCTTGACTTGATACGAATGTGACATCAATACAGCTGACAGTCTTCGGATTTTTCAGGTAAGTTATGCTGCCATCATTTAAGGGCTCTATATTGTATCTTGCCAGAAGTTTCGCCAGCTTAGCACCACGAGCACATGTATATGAACTGCCCCAAATCTCATTATGAGCGTTAAAATCACCACAAATAATATGTGGAGGCTGAGTGCTTGTCAACAAGTTTTCGAGTCTTGATGCGTCAAACGGTGAGCCTGGTTCCAAGTAGACGCCGATCAGGGTAAACACTTTAGATGCAATAACAGTGGTTGCGCAAACGTATTCATTCTTGTCATGTGGTCCTACGCCAATCACCGATGCAGGTACGTCGTTTCTAAATCCAACGAGGAGTCGGCTAATTCCGATTTCTCGCCTGGAGTGATGAAAATAATACCCTTTTAACCTAAACTGCTCGTCAACACGAGACTCGGAAATGGTACACTCGCGCAAGATACTTGAAGTCTGGTAACTTTGATCGCAAACCGCGAGCATTCCACTGGAAAATAGTACATGTACGGAAGTGCCTGTTGATGGACACTGCCGGTGAGCCCATTGGTAGCGAAGCCATGGTTGTTACTCAGAAGAATCACGGCGTTGTGCCGTGAAAGAAGTCGTCACGAGTGGTTCAAAAGCCAGGACTGCCTGTACCTCTGGGATGCTTTTCATCGATCGGTTGGCACGGAGGAGAGCCTTGATTGCCGCGAACATCATGGGAATGAGCATACTTGACATGTCGTTGACGGTGTTGCCATCCAACAACTTTTCTTGACTTTTCCTGTTCTGCTGCGACCTCGGGGACATTCGTTGTTGACTTGCGTCTAGTTCTTTTGAGGGCGTTTCTTGGCTCTTTGCAGATGATGGTCTCTTCTGCTTCCCTTTCACGACTGATGCAAAGGACTTTTTCGAAGACGTGTCGCTGCGCTGTACTGCGTATTGTTGCTTTTGATTTGCAGTTGTGAATATCACATCCGGATTCGGTGGTGGTTGTCGTCGCTTTCGCGTGTTTCCCTGGAATTGCTCCATTGTCCGTGCTAGAGTAGCTGCTTTCTTTTTGGGGCACCCGCCATATGATGCAGCGTGCTCAGCCCCACAGTTTGCACAACGAGGCTGAGAACGTGACGTGCACTCCTTGTGCGTATGTGCACCAGCGCATATCTTGCAGCGAATGGGGCCTTTGCAATATTTCGCTATATGTCCATGTCTTTGACATCTGAAGCACTGAGTAGCGGATCCAATATACTCCGTTACAGGATAACTGCAGAATCCAAACGACACTCGGTTTGGCAAAGGGGCGTCTTTGAAGAATTCGAGAATGACCGAGCGCCTTCGGGTCTCCGTCACTACGCCATCTTCGTTTGGGATGTATGCAACTTGCCTTTTTGCAGATATGACTCCTTGTTCACTCAAGTACTCCTTGAGGTCGTCATCCGAGTACTCAACAGGAACGTCCTGTATCCTCCCGTACGTGGCCGAGTAGGAGTACGGAACACGTGCTTCTACAGCAACACCGGCGAGTTCTGTCACCGCGAGGAGGCGATTAGCTGCAGGAACTGACGACATTGTCACCATGAGGCTTCCGTCCTTGTTGAGGCGATGACTGAGTACCTTTTCTTGGGCTGTTGTCACGACTGCAGAAGCCAGGAGATTTGGGTTGACTTTCCAGAAGCTTCTATCAGGTTGGGTTTTCTTGAATATGACAGGAACACCTGCGGCTCTTTTCTTTTTATATGAGACAACAGTGAAGGCTGACTGGTCCATATCTTCGTTGTCTTCTGTAGATGCCCTTGACTCGGCATCATCTTCACGCAGTCTTTTCCTTGCTTGTTCATCTTCTCTATGGTCTACAGACTGAGCATGCTGACCTGATGTTGACTGACCTGATGTTGACTGTTGATGATGGCTATTTGCGGAGGATGCCATCAGAGCATCTTGAAGGGTGGGCAATAACGGAAGGCCGCCGCGCTGCTCCTTCTGCCCGACACGTTTCGGGAGTCGGTCGCTGTGCTTGTTTCGCAGGACGGTGACCCCCAGACCATCGTTCGTCGAGGTCGAAGCACAAAAATTAAAAGATTAACTCCACTTTGCTAAAAAAGACTGAAAATTTCAGACGGGCGTTGAAGGCCAGCCTATCATGCGTCGTCTCCAGATACGAGAATTAAATGAGAGGCACACTGTATTCTGATGTTTGCCAGTGGCGTAAGGTCGTTGGCGGCCTGGCACAACTTCTGATCCATTTAGTGACGAGGCGCACCTTGGTCAAAGTTTTTGGCTTTTATGTATATTGTTGCGACGGCATGCGTTTATTAAAAATGAATCAAAATAGCATTGTCACACTACGACTGAACTGCTTAAAAGGCGTGACATGCTGCATGGCATTCCGACGCAATGCAATATGTGAGATAGCTGCTGTATCGCCGCTGCAACAGACTTCTGGCAGCTCCCGGATTTCTCGCAACGCTGTCGGCATTCTCACGTTACAATGGCGTGCTTCCGAGTTTAGTATGCGAAATGTTAGAACATCTTTTATGCAGTCCGCCAGAAATGATCTTTTACTTGTTTTTCCATAGCGTGGAGGACAGTGGTATATAGCGAATGTGCGTGTTTTCTTCAACGACTGGAAGTGAGCGCGAAAAATATACAGCTGCTGAAGTGAAACACCACTATACCTAAAAAAAAGAACACGCATTTTGGATCTGAGATGCTTATGTCAAATCTATAGCTTCTGCTCCCAGGTTGAAGTCAGACTCGAAGGAGATGTTGTCCTTTCTTTCTAGCGAGAATGATTGGCACACAAAGTCAGCACTAACACGCATGCGCACCTGAAATATTATTCGAGATCGCTGTATTGAAGTCTGGTACAGTATAATACGTTTTGGCAGGCTAGTTGGTTCATTGTTGATAAACATTCTTAAACTGCGCGAGAAGACGAAGACACAAGTAAAAAAACATTCAGGCCACCACGAGCGCAGTGGTGTTCTGAATGTTTTTTTTTACTTGTGTCTTCGTCTTCTCGTGCAGTTTAAGGAAGTCTACTAAACCGGGTTTGACGGTCCTACTCCCTTGTCTTCAGTCCAGCGCTTGTCTTCGTGTGTCTACTTCGTCCTTGTGTCAGTGTGCGCTGTAAGCCATTATGTACCTACTCCCTTGTCACTTTTCTAAGGAAGAACTGCTAGATTTCAACTCGCATGCGAAGCATGTTTTCTCAGAAATATAATCTGTGCTTCCTGTGTTTTCCCGTTTTCCCTTCTTGTGGTCTTTGGAAACACGTCAAGATGACTTACTTCCAAAGTCAACGCTCGATGCGTATGGTTTGCCATGCTTACCTACACTTGTAAAACTGTACCGCATTTTACATAGCCTTCCTACTCACCCTACTCAAACTCTGCGTAAAATTTTTATGGTAACATTCTAAGCAAAAAAAAGAGCATGTGTTACTCCTTTCAGTGACTCCTGACATGTCAGTATAGGAATATATTTAAAGATAAACGTTCGCTCACTTTTAAGGCGAAAGACATAGATGCCCCATAAAACGCGAAAATTGACCGTCGCGGCGTCAACACGGGTGATGGAAATAATCATCATGTGATGGTGTCACCATATGTCATCGTCATTAAGCCACTATGAGGTCTTCAATACGCCATGTAACGTGTAGTCTCTTGGTCAAAGATTGGCTGATCACAGAGGAAGTGCGAAACCAGGTCAGAAATCTTGCAATGCCTACGATGCTGGAGGGAGTGCAAAACCGCTTTAGGCGAAGAAAGTTTTGTAGGGCGGCGGGGGGAGGATAAATACATCGACTGGGAAGAAAAAGAACAGGAAGATGGCTTTCACCTTCGACATATCCTAGGAGAATGCGTAAGGGGCCCTGTTTTATGTCACGCGATCCTCTGGCGAGCGCACAGTAATCTCCAAAGGAAGTTCATGTGTCTGTTTAAGTAGAGTCATATGCATGGCAACTGAGGATTCGCAAAAAAGTAAACTGACCATTTTTTTCCCCTAAAAGAGTGTAGGCCCAATATAAAATAATGACTATAAAGTGAAGGCTCCTAAAAAACTGCTCCTCCTCCTTCGCCGGAAGAATTTCTTTGTAATAAAATTTTTTCATTCATTCATTCTAAATAATGCTGTCGAGGGAAAAATTAGCGATAAAAATGCGCCATCTGTGTCTAAAAAGAGCGAGATCAGCAAAGAAATGCGAACAGGACACATGGCACCCATGGCGATGGCCGTAAAACCGCCGAAGCGAGGCTGCATGACAATCAAGGAAAAATAATCCTCAATTTGGCGCTCGACGAGCCGACTCAGGATAGCCCGAGTTACATTGGACGGAACCAACTGTGCGGCGAAGTTAAATGGTATGGAAGGTAAATAACCCAGCTTTGTAAAAAAGAGACACAAATTCGAATAATACA
>JALIZH010018200.1:0-26509 GCA_030522465.1 Rhipicephalus appendiculatus | reverse complement strand
CGCTAGCGATGACGAAGACGCACTGAAGTCGATCAGCTCTGAGGACCGCCAGCGGTATATGGTGTGTATTAATATGTCACCGTTATCAAGCTCAGGTACGTACGCTTCTGTGGCCGAGTGGTTTCGCGCCACGCGCTGCGGAGCGAGAGGTCGTTGGTTCGACGCCCGGCGACGGAACGTTTTCTTTGCAATCTGTTAGTTTATATTTTACAACGTCATATCCGTGACGGAAATACGTCAGTGGAACCGTGGTGGACCCCGGCAAAAACACTTTTGTGTTAAAATAAGGATTTTGGCCAAAGTGGGTGCGATTTTTGCGCACGATGCCAGAAACTGGAATGTCAAGCGAGCATGTTAAAGGGGCCCTGCAACACTTTTTGAGCATGCTCAGAAAACGCTGCCTATCGGTAGTCCAGGCTCTCGAGAACACGCGAGCCAAATATTATAGCGCAGCACGCGGCGTGGAATTCATAATAAATTCTCAAAGTCAGCCAGAACTTCTTTTTCTCTTCTCTCAAAAATCACTCGTCAGTGTCGTCACCGACGGGAGTATCACTCGCATCAGCCATTGGCTGATTTGAGCATGGCGCGCTCGGTAGTCACAGAGGCCGCCGCGGGAGGCCGCGACTTGTCCACGCGTGCGCGCGCGATCGCAATGAAAATTGGCGTATTCGAAGAAAAAAAAAAGAGAAAAAGCGCTCAAGATCACGAGGCGCGCGTGACGTATTTTTCTTTCCCCGTGCCATCCCTCCCTGCTTAGCTTCCAGCGCTTTCGACGGGACGAGAAAAGAGAGAATGCAATTGCAGCGTGCGAGAAATATTTGTAACTCCACTCGTACTGGACGGATTTCAAAAATTTTTGCGGCAGTGAATTCGTGAGGCAATAAGCTCATTTAGTGAATCCATTCCATGGGTACTTGAAAAAGTGTTGCAGGGCCCCTTTAAGAAGTATTTATTCGGCGTGTGGTGCTCATAGACATACGTCTTAGCGCGCTTCACATTTTTTTGTATGACGAGGCGAAGAAATATTCTTCCGCATTTGCGCGCGACTTGCTTTCGTGAGAGACAAAATATGAGAAATAGCGCTTCTTGAATACTCAGCTTTCTTATGTATACAACAAGGGAGAACTCGACTCCGTGTGTCCTCGCCGAGCTTGCTAGAGTAGGCAGCACCAGAAAATTCTCATGTATAGCCAAAGCAGACTCTTTAAACAAACACGAAATGACGTAGTTTTGTTGCCATTGTCGCGCCCGTAACACAAAATGTTTGCAGCTTCGCCGTGCGCCTTGAGTACTTTAACAATTTTGCTTGTACAGACGTGTGTGTCTGGGCAGACCGCACTGGGTGTCTCGCGCGTCCACCACCGACGCTCTAAGCGTCTGAGTATGGCAATGGGGCAAAAATGCGCAAAACGGAGGTAAGGACTCTATACCGCGGTAATTTTTCAAAAGAAAAAAAAAAAGAAAACTGTTGCAGGTGATCCTTAAGCACGTTCTTATTAGATGAAAAAAAGAAAACGTTTGTATTAACTAGCTTTTTGTAACGGCTAGGTGCTGCAATAGACAGTTATAGTAAAACGGGCTTAGCTGGATAGTGGGCTTAGCGGAAAAGCGGGATCGAAGTGCGCATGCGCTGTACGCTAAAATACCCGTAGCGTGCACCGCACGCACGCTATTTTTCAGATTTAGCGTTACCGTGTTTTCGTGGTCTACGTAGTGTACGTAAAACATGGCGGTGGTTTTGGACGCCCGCTTCGAACTGAATTTAGCGTTGGTGGGGACGGATCCACTTCTTTCGTAGCTAACGACTGCGCAAAATGGCTTCGCCTGCCTTCAGGTAGCTTCGACGACCGAGTGTTACGGATAACTTAGCCCAGTTTTTGAGATCGCTTCCAATTTCGAACGTCCCTAGGCCTAACTAGAAGATGGGAGTAAACAAATCTACAACATAAAAATTTGCGCTTTTGGTGCGTGGCTCATATTTATTTACTTCTATTATTACTAAATAAAAATACTAATATTGCTGCGCGCGGGGATACAGGCGAGAGTTCTCAGCTTTTTTTTTTCTTTTCACTCTTTTTAATGCATTCACCCTCCGCTAGGTAACGCCACGGTCCCAGCTTGGGCACGTAAACGCTATTCTGCTAAAATATAACGTGCTGTCCGCCACAAACGTTTGCGGCACGCCATGGCTAGAGTGACCTAGAATAGGGGGAGTGTCCAAAGCGGCGCGCGAATACATGGGAGGAGTGAGGGCCTTTCGCGGTGAACTCCCGCGCCGCGGCACTGCCGTGCCGGACCCGTGGGCTTTCTCCGCGGTGGAAGCCGCGTCAAAGCGGCGAGCGTCTGCTACGCGCCCGATATTTTGGCCGCTAATAGCCAACGTTGCGGTAATATGGAGAAGATTTAATACTGCGTCACTGAAACATAACACTGCAGCGACTCACCACACAGAGAACACGTTTGTGGGTAGTGAAACAGGGATTTTCCATATTTGTTTCAGCCGCTTTGTCACCGCAATCATCCGCACTTACGCGCCCGTTTGAGGAACGCATTCTGAGCGCACCATCGTGAGCGAAGGTGCTTAATTTAGTTTCGTGGGGAATGACGAACGTTAACGCGCTGCACAAAAGAATAAGCTGGAGATCACAAAGCTAACACGGAGAACGTAGCAGATATATATACATAGTAAATGGCTATCTCATGCTAACGAGTTTGCACACTTCATGTCCTTTCTTTTTATTTCGCGCGTTCGATTTGTTTTACATGGCTGCCTCCGCGCTTTGCTATTTCAAGCATTTTCATGCGAAGCGGAATGTGTCCGTCAGCGTGGCCGCGCTACCAAAAGTAAAAAATGACTCGCGTAATTAACTCTCGCGTATCGTTCACCTGGTAAGGTAATATGGCATCACTAACTTGACATGCTTGTGATTTGCGTAACGACTAACGGTAATAATATGGCGTGTGGCGCGCAAAGTCACTTTATTCGGCCATAAATAATTCTGACGATGCGTGGTCTGATGATATTGTAACGGACATGCGAAAGGCAGAGAGGAAGAAGAGGAGTAGAAGAGAACGAAGAGTTTGGCAAGGCCGCAGTGCGCTACCACGAACAACCATCGTTCGCCAACTGTAAATAAAACCATTTCATCACAACTCGCTGTAACAGTTGTGGTGGAAGGTGCTGGGTACTCGACACCCGAAGACGGAGGTTGAACCGCAAGTTCTTCGACGGAGCCGTCGCCTTGCTGGACTCCCACCGTATTCATCCGGGCTCGACATGTTGCACAACGCGGACGAACAACGACCCCTCTCAACGTCTGCGCCGACCAGTTCGGCTCCACAACTGAGAGATGCCCGTCCCTTCGCCGGCAGACCGGACGAAGACGTCGAGGCTTGGCTCATCCATTACAAACGGGTGAGCGCCGCGAACAAGTGGGATGCCGCTTCTCAGCTTTCGAACGTCGTGTTCTTTCTAACGGATACCGCGTTAGTGTGGTATGAGAACCATGAGGAAACGTTAACGACCTGGGACAGATTTGTTTCTGAGATCAAGGAGCGTTTCGGCGACTCCACGACCAAAAAGAAAAAGAGCAGAACAGACACTCATGCAACGCGCGCAAGTGCCAGGCGAAACCTGCACGACCTACATTGAGGAAATTATAAAGCTATGTAGGATCGTGGACGCCGGAATGTCTGAAGAAGACAAAGTCGGCCACATTCTAAAAGGAATCGCCGAGGATGTTTACAGTTTCCTCATCGCGAAAGACACCCTGACTTCCGTCGCCAATGTCATTCGGCACTGTCGCACTTTTGAACAACTGAAGACGAGGCGCATCACGCCGAAGTTCGGCAGGCTAGCCAATGTGACGACAGTTGCAAGCATAGAGAGCAACCAGCCGCTTGATCTTGCGTCAACGATCCGGCAAATAGTCCGTGAAGAACTCAGCCTGTACGCGCAAGTGGCACATTCAAGTGCTCATCCCTCTCACCTGCCACCAGAGTTCGAGCGAAACGTTGCTTCATTTTCCTCGTACCAAGCAGCGAATGCCATGTCTCGACAACAGCCACGTCTCAACGATAGAGGCCGCCCTACCTATGACGCTCGACCACAACGTGAACAGCCGCGTTTTTATACTCAAGACCCTGTGCCTGACTACGTCACGCTACGGCAAGGACAGCACCGACCCTATTACCAAGATGAGACTTACGACCAATACGACGGATTCCAGAGAGCGGCAGAGACCCGTTATCCTCATGATAACCAACTTGCTCACCGACAGCAGCGGCCTAGGATTCGTTCCGATGAATATAGTATGAGCCGCGACCCTCCCGTGTGCTACAACTGCGGTTTCACTGGACATATCGCTCGGTATTGCCGTCAACAACGCCGCCCATCACGAAGGACACAACCCATGTTCTCGCCATCAGGAGCCGGTACATCATATGACCTGCGGACGACCGAATTGTTTCCAAGGGACCGTTTTTCACACGAGACCAGACGCAGTGATTCGCCAGCATCTGAGCGGAGTTTGACACCACCATCTACTCGTCCTCGTCGCTCGCCGTCCCCTCTGCGTCGTTCTTCCCCTCCGCCTCCGGGAAACTAGCATCCGCGGCCAATGGAGGTGAGGTCGCCGGACGGTCTTTGCAAGATATACCTCTGCCTGTTGTGATGCTCAAAAACAAAGTGAATGTGTTGATTGACGGAATACCGACGATGGCGTTAGTTGATACTGGAGCGACTGTGTCTGTGATGAGTCTCGCCTTCAAAAAACGTCTACGTCACAAAGTTATGTTTGCTTGGGACGATCCCATTACCTTTCGTGGAGTAGGCGGCGAGTGGCTTCATCCTCTTGGTGTTTGTGCTGTGAGTGTTGTGTTGGCTGGGAAAGTGTTTGTGGCGGAATTTCTGGTTCTTTCTCGTTGTTCGCACGATGTGCTTCTCGGTATCGATTTTCTTGAGCAATGCGGTGCTTCCGTCGACTGTGGTAGTGGCGAAATATCGGTAAACAATTCATTTATTCCGTCACTTTCCGAACAAAGCTCACATGACGAAGACAGGAACACACTCAGTGTGATTGACGAAGTGGTAGCACCATCTTGGTGCCTGACACCCGTTCGAGTCTCTTCTACAGCGGTTGATGCTGCTTGTGTTGACCTCGTAGTTGGGCCTCTACGCATGAACTGTTCTAAGAAGGACATACTTGTGCCCTGTTCTGTTGTCTGCATGACGAAAGGAGTCGCAACATTGTGGGCGCTCAACTGTTCCGCCACGAACAGTTGCTACCAGCGCTACCACGAACAACCATCGTTCGCCAACTGTAAATAAAACCATTTCATCACAACTCGCTGTAACAATATGTCTCCGTCAGGAAATGAAAACATTGTGATCAGCAATATCGATCTCAAGATGTGGGACTTACCGATACATTTTGAAGCATTGACCGCATGGGTAAAATACAGGAAAAAAAAATCAAGCTCATAAGGTCCCTACGCATTCGCCTAAGACGACTCGGCGGCAAAAGCCATGTTCTTTTTCTCCATTCAATGCCTTAATGCTCCCCCGCCCCCCCCTCCAAAAGCTTTCTGCGCGCCTAATATGGTTTCGCACTGCCGCCAGGATCGATGGCATTGCGAGGTTTCTGCACGTCACCTGGTTTTACATGGCCTCCGTGATCGGCCCACAGATCACGGAGGCAATGCTAAAGTGACCATATGGGTGATGAAATCTTCACATGACATCACGCTGAATGACGTCACAATGCAGTCACAAATTTTATCGATCTGAGACGTCCATGTGACGTTATCACGTGATATTTTTTTGCATCACTCGTGTTGACAACGCGGGAGGCCGGTGGTTAATTTCCGTTTTGATGAGGCATCTAAAGCTTTCGCCTTTAGAAAGACCAGACAAACCAAAGTAAATGAATCAATTGCAGTGCACCATCGTGTACGCCTCACATCATTTTACGAGTGATCGCCGGAAAACAAACGTGATTCTCAGCTCACAGCAGCTGATTACGCACGCCCGTGGTACGTACACAAGAGGCTTGCTTTACCTATCAGGCCATGTCTGTATATTTATTAAAGAGATGATAGACATGCTGTGTAAGTTAATGGGAAAATTTAGAGCTGTGGCAGTACTAGGGAGCTTGAGCATGAAAGCGTGGTGTACGCTATATTGAGCTCATCAGCAAAAAAAAAAAAACAAGAAAAAAAACGGGAAATTGCAGCCAGGTTCCCTCACACTGAATTACCGCGGGAACAATTGCATTTCATGTAACTACTCGTCTACATTTTTTTTTGTAAAAATCTCTGAACCGTGCGATCGCTAACCACTGAGAACCTTGAAAATATCTGAAGTTAAGAATGAGCTGTTTGAAACTGTAACTTTAATTTTATGATATCTGGATATTGGTACTGCATTTTCTATAATACGCTTTTTTATGCACAAGCTTGCGGAATAATGTAAGTTTACCTGGCAGTGCTTTTCTTCAAATGTCGGAATTTAACTCAAGCTTTGCGCTCGGTGAGCCTTGCTGTACGCTACCTCAAAAGCGAAAATAAACCAACCATATCGCGGTCGTATGGCCATCTCTACCCTTTCTTTTGTTTCCTTTACGTCTTCCCGATGAGCTCTATTCATAATAAAGTGCTAGTCAAGGCTAATAAATTGTCGAATAAAGCTGTGTGCATATGGCTAGAAAACCACTGGCGACCACGAGCAGTGGTGCTCGTATATAGTGGTGAGCGAAGCGGTCCCTGCGCGTATGCATTTCAGCTGACTGCGCGTGTAACTTACCTTCTTTTATTACTCTTAATTCTTGCATGCGCGATACCATTGCCCGATTACCCGTGCGAAAAAGTTTATTTTCGTTCTTTCCTTGTCCCTGCTCATTTCGCGCGTTTTTACGCACGCACCAACGTTCCCAAGCTCTATCACTGGAACTAGGCCACGCTGATGCCGCTTGACACGTGATTTTTTGCATTCTGTTGTTGCCCCCAGACTAACACAACGCTTAAAGATGGGTACGCTCTATTCCGCACCGCATTATTAAAGTTAAGCAGACCTCAAGCGCCCTGTGTGGAAACCGAGCGCAAAAAACTACAGCGCGTAGCAGACGCCCCTCGCTTTCCGCGCGCTCCCGAGCGCGGAAAGCCCACGGGTACGGCGCAGCAGCGGCGCGTGGCGGCAGTTCACCGCAAAAGGCCCACGCCGGAGCCGGCGCTTTGGACACTCCCCCTATTCTAGGTCACTCTAGCCATGGCCTCCGCGATAGCGCGCCGGCGGGTTTCTCTCCGGCCGTCCCAATCTCATGGAGAAAGTGTAATTTCAGAGGTGGACGTGGCCCGCTCCTCCTCCCCGCCGCGGCGCTCGCCACTGAGGGTCTGAAAGGCGTCCGCGCTATTGGCGGGGCTTGCATCAGGCAAGGAAAAAATGGTTTTACGTGTTTATATAACCGCCCATAGATTTGGAGATGTCACGCCAAGGTGTACGAGAGGCAGAGTGCATGCTAGGGCCTAATTATTCTCAAACGTGCTTTTTTTAATTTGCTGTATATTAGAGCACTTAGAAGTGCGATGCCTCTGCAAGAGATCCGCATGTGCTGGAAACGCACCATACTTCGAAGTTTGCGGAATGTATAGTATGGGGACGCCGGTGAAGCAGAACGAAACAGAACGGTTATTGGGCTGGGCGCGATGACTCTCGATCGAGGCTTGTGCTCGCCTTGCCGTTGGAGACGTAGCAGTCGTAGGCGGGCCTTCGTAAAGTAAACGTGTTTTTTCTTGTCACCTCCGTGCTCTCTGTGGAAGCGTGACATGAGAAGTCACCGCGATAAAATATCAGATCGCCATATCGGAAACGACTGATCATCGACAATCCCATGATCGAAAGAGAACCAGCTACTGGAAAGCGGCGGATACAAATAAGCATGTGATCGGAGCACCTTTCGGAGGCCGCACTACTGTACGCTCGGTGGCGGCGCCGGTAAGCAAGTATCCTAGAGCGCAAGAACGCGGAGGAACCGAACGCTGTGAGACTTGCTTGTCAGGATAGCATCGCACGCGCCATGATTCTAGTCTCCAATAGACTACATTAACCGATCGATATTAATGAGAACTAACAGACCCCCCCCCCCCCCCTCTCCCCCCTTACGCCTTGTGATTTTTTTTCCCTCGGCGGCGCATCAGCCGCCTGCTGTCTCCCCACCCAATTCACTTCTCTGTTTTTGCTTCTGTCGTCGTCGGCGACTCGGACGCATATTCGAAAAAAGCGCTTCTCTAAGTTGTGATGCGTATTGACGCTGGCGCGACGCTCGTGTTCACTGCAAGCTTTCGTATACCAGCTTGCGCGCCGTCTCATCTCATACTCGCCCCCACTCTATTGCAATCCTGTCCTCCCTGTCTAAACACATGGGCGCCTTTGCCCGAAACTCTGTCGGCGAAGGTCTAGGGGTCAGCGCAGCATACAGTCATACACGATGAACTGTGTGCCCTCCCCATCCGTAATGATAGGCGCGATGTAAAAGTGTAAACGATCTGCCAATATGTAAAAGAGAAACCGAGGCATAAGTTAGTGTGCAAAAAAAAGTGCATTATCCAAGTAGATACTCAAGGGAGAAACAAATTATCCCTGCGCGTTGGTTCCCATTGATACCCCCCACACGAAAGTGGCGAATACTCTATGCACAGCCCGATCTTTATCTCACGAGCAATTTAGTACCTGGAACACGTAAATAACCTTTGCGACAAGGAAGAGATTGCATACCTGCGCGCAGGCGAACAGAAAGTTCTCACCCCATCAATGCTTACGAGGCACGCTTGTCAAGCGGGAGTGCTGACGAGCTGTGCGGCCAAGTGTTCCGTATTCGATGCAAATGCACAAGGTACACGAGCGGTGCACTGTTCCAACTAATACAGGCAGATATAGAGGCCTTTGTTCCCCGTTAACCAAATCTTACTTTTCTCCATATTCACAACCGCTCTTGACGCGTGGGAAAACTGCTTAGTCTTCTTGAACACTACTTTCGTCAGCATAAAAATAGGCTATTTCGTCATTTTAGCATTAACACATTTAAGCTTAAACAATATTAAAACATCACCACACGTTCAAACATGCTGGCCACGCAAATACTATAGGCAGCGGGAGAACTGCCGCCATGGGAATTAGTAAGGGGTTGTACTGCACGAGATATGTCAGCAAGCTACTATCCTTCGACCTTGGTAACATGTTTTTCGTACTTTTGCAAGTCTTAATGCATCTGATGACATCAGCTTTATGGGGCGTTCATTCTTAACTCGATAAAACTATCAAGATGCCTTTCCTACGATGAGGAATTACAGGAATGGAATTAAACTGCCCAGCCATTCCCGGAGTGGGAATGGGCTAAGTTTTTTCATTCCAAGGAATTGAAAGGAATGGAATTGCAGCAAGTTCTAATTCCCCGGAATGGAATTCGAATGGAATGGAGGCGCCCATTCCGCCACACTGCTCCGCGGTGTATTCACAGGTGCAACACCAGTAATAATCGCGATACAAACAGCACAAAAATAGATTTGCATGTAATACGGTGTGTGCACAGCGGTGACACCGAAATCTGCTCTCCTTTTCGCAGAACGGCAGCGACGCATCCTCGCAAGATAACCGCGCCAACGCAGCAGCATGAGCGCGTTACAAAGAAATAAGGTCGAGCGCACGCTGGAGAGGTACGCTGAGCCGACTAAACTCGGCACTCGGCATCAGCACTCGGCATGCTCTCTCCTTGCGAGATCGCCGATTCCGCCGGGTCTGGCGCGAGAACTGCGCTCGCACAACGCAAATGCTTCGCAGTCGCCCGCAAGGCTTCCCCAGTTTGGCTTTCCAGCTACCTCCGGCCGCACCGCAAAAGCAAGGGATAGGGAGGAGGGTGGAGGCAGTCGCCGTACGTCTAGACTGAACGTCGCCGGTGCTGTGACGGCTCCGAACAGGTTACTGGCGCGTTTTATTCATTGAGGGTCGCCCATTCGCATTGCGAGTTTTACGGTGTTTTGTTGATACGTCGGGCGTTGTAAAAACGAACATTGAACGAACGAACATCGAAAGAAAGTCACAGTTTCGCCACAAGTCGAAGCAATGAATGCGATAGCAGCAAATTGTAATGTCAAGAGACGAATGGCAAGCAGGTGGAAACGTGTAGCGCGCTGCTCACGCACACATGACGCACGAAAACAACACGCACAGGACGAGAGAGAACTAACAACGTTCACAGCTCGACACTTAACGCGCTGCTCAAACAAAAACGACGCACGAAACGTATTCACAGGTACAGACGAGCGCGAACTAACAAGTGTCACAGTTGTTACTTCGCTGTGTTTGAAAACGTTCTATTCGCAAACGGGGGGGGACTGCCGCGAGCGAATTGACCTTCGTGCGCTTGGTAACTACAACGCAATCGTTCCGGCGAAAGCCCAATTCTCCCCCACCGCGAGATAAGCGCGCGCGCGCGCGCAAGGGCTTCCATCCCCCCACGGGGCAAAGTGCGAGGGGGGAGATGAGTGCGGGCGTCGCGACGAGCGGGGCGCCGAGCTAAGCCCCGCCAAGCGCGCCCTTTGCGCCATCTCGCTGGTAATGCTGAAAACTCGCTGTATATAAATAGCTCGCCGTTTGAACGTCGAAGGACGTGTGCTTTCGTGGCTCAGTGGTTAGCGCCGCGCCCTGCAGAGCGAGAGGTCCGTCGTTCGATACCGGGCGTCGGAAACACTTTTCTGAATTGTTTTTCTTTGTGGCTTTTATAAATATATAGATACACATACATATACGGGGCATGACGGTGACACCGAAAACCAGCCGAGAGTGTCCATATAAATGCTATCGCAAAGAAACGAACAATGAAGAACCATTGTGCGCGCTCGTATGCCGCGCGCTCTGCTTTCTGCCGCGGTCTTCACTGCCGCCGGAATCCTCAGTTGGCGCGCCCTTTCGTGGTAGCCGGGCGCGCGGCGCATTACATTTTATTGCTGGGAAGCGCGGCGATTGGGACGGCGGGAGAGAAACCCGCCGGCGCGCTATCTCGGAGGCCATGGGTACGGTAACGCTATTCCCTTAACCCGCGCTACCACGCTAACGCTAAACTATAACGGTCTAATGTCTTCTGCGGGGATTCCTCTCTCGGACGTCGCGACTGCAAGTAGCTGCTGCGATAATTCTTAACGCCGGTCTCAGTTCGGTGGGAGAAGTCACGTGATTTCCGGACAGCTGCCTTTGGGGACGCCAGCTGGGCGCGCCTTTTCGCCAGCCTATAGCCGAGAAACGCTTTCGCGTTTGGCAAGAACGTATACAGAGCGTTCGAATCGAAAAGCCAGGACCTCGCCGTGATGAATGTGTGCGTTGCTTTTTCATGGTGTCATGAACACTTGTGTTCTTCTCGTTTTCAGTAACGTTTACGTAGGCTTCGCATTTTAATTATGACGTATTATTTAGGGCACACTTTCCGTTAATCTCCATTAGACGCCGTTCTTCCTCTCAGAGCTCATGGAAAATTTCTTTATTTTGTTGTTGCGTGCTCTAACCTTCGCCAACATTTAATTGTGCATAAGAAGTTTTCTACACTGGAGAGAATTTCCCGACTGTATAGGCTCCCAAAGCATCGCTCAGTGGCGCTGCGACTCTTGACAGGCAGCGCCATCTCTGGCGGAAAAATAGAAACTGGGAATATACGTTGCGCGTTTTCTCTTCTCTCCTCCGCGCTTCCGCTCGTTTCCGTGCACGTGCAGCGCTTTCGCGCTGCGCTCGCTGCGCCTCGCAAAAAGGTAAAAACTGGGGGTAAGCACCGCGCTTTTTCCCTACTCTCCGCCGCGCTGCCGCTCGCTTCCGTGCGCGTGCCGAGCTGTCGCGCAGCGCTTCGCTATGTACCGCTTGAAAAAGATCTCCCCGCTGGACAGGCACTTCGAAAAGCGAATGTAATTAAAGGAGAGAAGTTCGTTAATCGTGGTTATCGATGTTCCACGTTGTCGACTATGAAAAATATGTGATTGTTGTTTAGATGTGCACGCTGGCAGTGGCAAACGGGTACTGTAGTGAACGAACTTTCGCGGCGTGCAAAAAAAGAAAAAAAAATAGAGAAACAAAGACTACACGGCCGTGGCACTAAAAAGCCTGAGAAGGTTCGAGTCATGCCCTCCGTACCGCTGGAGCATCACCCGCTGACTTAGCCACGAGGCAGCTAGCTTAGCTTAGCTTTAACTGCTGCGAAGCAAGTAGAACTGCTCGCCTCGTCTGTCTGTTTTTTTTTTTTCGCTTCTCGCTTTGTGCTTGCACTCCCTTTTTTATGAGAATATCGACTTTACAGGTATATAAGACTTGCTGCGCGAACGCGGCTCAGCGTGAGAGGTGTCGAATTTCAGGCGCGATGTGGTATCGGGTGACGAGCTCGCGCAAAGCGCACCCGTAAACGCACACTCGAAGCAATGTACGAGTGCGCGGTGCGCGTGATAGAAAACCGCACAATCTCCGAAGATGGCAATAACAATTCCTGAATTAAGTGCCAGTTAGATTCAGCGGCTTAAATATATACCACCTTAAAAAAGCGACAAAAACAGAACAAACCAGCAAAACGATGTCAAGTTAGGTGAAAATGCCCAGGCGTTCGTTCCGGCGCGATGATGCAGCCTTGTGCGGAGTTCAACTGAACGCAACCAACTCGGCAACGCTAACCGCGGTATGAAGTATGTGAGTGTGAACATCCAACAACGACAGATAGATCTCACAAACACAAGGAAACAAAACGCAAAGTTGCTTCAACATACAACCGTAATTCGATGTAAAAATGCGAGACGGCGAGCAATCACTACTGCAGCCGTTGCATGCACGCGCCGCGTTACGTACTGATTCAGGCAGTGGCGTAGTCAGGGGGTGCACACCGGCCACGTGCCCCCCCCCCCCCCCCCCGAAATTTTTTTCGCCATGGCATACATAGCGAAAAATGGCCATTTCAAGGAGGTGCCCTCCCCGAAATCAAGGAGGTGCCCCCCCCCCCCCCCCCCCCGAAAAAAATTTCTGGCTACGCCCCTGGATTCAGGTAGTCGAGACAACGATTTCAAGCGAAGAATTGAGTCAGCGAAAACGGAAGGCGAGACAGAGCTAGAACTTTATTCCTCTAACTACAGTGATCCACGCTTGTGTACTTTCTCTCTTGTACGACTTGTCCGGGAACTGATAGTTTTACAGGCGGATCGCGTGCCGTATACTATATGCACTGCTGTGGCACACAGTAATACTTCGGACCTCGCTTCCGCTTTCGTGGGATCGCTTCTACCATCGCGGAAATGCAGCTTCGCAAAGCAAGCCTCTCGGTTCAGCGTGCCAAGCTCACGGCGCAACGTCTAAGCTCCCCGCACCGACCGAAGAACGCGTGCGCACGCGTGCCGCCGCTGTCGGCTGTCGGTGAAACAGGCGCGCCCTCCGCCGCGCTTATTCCCAGTTTCACCAGCGCTTCTCTCCAGAGCCGCAGCGCGGCGCTGTCGTCGCTCCGCAAACTTGAGCTTTGGTTCCCTATAGACCAGAGCACGCTTACCTCGCACCTAGGCGCCTAGGCTCCCGGCGGCATACTCTCGCACCCAGAGGCCATTTTTTTATGAACTGCCAAGGCGTGTATCTGTTGCGTCAAGTTAACATGGCAAGTGGCGTGTCTGTGACCTCAAAATACGAGAAAGCGGCTATTCACGCCACTCCCGCTTACAAGAAGTCATCCGGGCACCATTGCGCCGTCTTTGGATGCAAAAACAATCAGCGCAAGAGGAAGATATTATTCAGCACTGTATTGGAATATCACAACACGACGCGGAAATCGTGCCGGCGTGGTGTTTTCAGATTCCACAGATTTCCATCCGCAGCGAAATACGTCAAGCTCCGCCGCCAGTGGATAATTGCGATCAACAAGAAAAATTATGAGCCCAGTAAAAGTGTAAAAGTAAGTACACTTACTGCGTGTATTCAAGCGCGACGTCAGCTATTTCGCTTTACAGCGGCAATTTGCACGCAATATGCCTGTAGTATGCGGCACCAACTCATGCCGTACTCTATCGCAGGCCGCATGCCAATAATAGGAGACAATACGACTAACGCGTGCACGCACACTGCGCACGTTTAGTACAAATGTAACGGCGTGCTATCGCGATGCAAAGAAACATGAACAGCGGAAAGCGTGGCTTGCGGCTCAGTCGAACTGCGACAAGCCTTGACTGTCGCTAGGCGAATCTATGCTTTCAGCCGGCGTCACCGTAGCACTATAAAATATTGCTCTGGCTGGCACTTTCGCAACGCGCGTGTGTGTGTGTGTTCCGAGTGCCTGGCATGACTGGCAAATGATAAACATATGCGGTGCATGAACGCAAGCTGGAGCGGGATTCTAGCGCTACGGTGACACCGGCTGAAAGCACAAGTTTTGCCTAGCGACAGTCAAGGCATGTCGCAGTTCGACTGAGTCGAAAGCCACGCTTTCCGCAGTTCACGTTTCTTTGCATCGCGATAGTACGTACCTGATATAGTTGCTTCCGTAGTCTGCAATGTACGTGCTTTAGACATTCTGGACCGTCAAGGAAGGTCTTCTGGATGTTTCACACGAAAACAGCGCACATTTCCAGGCGAGGAAAAGCGCGAAACATGCTTACAGCCGTACTCGGGTTGGGAAGTCTCGCGTTTGAACTGCGCAGCGTCTGCTAACCTGGCAGTTCAATGTGTTGCTTCGCCGCGCATGCGACAGATGGCGCGACGTGCTGCCTACATATGGCGGCACACACTGAACTCGCTGTGTTCTGGTGTATAGCGGTCAATGATTCCTCGGCTGTATACCGGCCAATATAGTTGACGCTGTCACACACGGACTGTCCACAATGTCCACGTATACCGTCTCTACAGTGGCGCTGTACCTGGTCCTGCTGGCATTTGCTCCGGTGGCAATACTCTGGCCGTACCTGTTGTCCTGGGTGCTCCAGACACAAGGTTCCGCATTCACCGCTACCCTGGCGGTGTTCGTCATTGGAGGTAACACGCTGTTTGCGTAATTGTACTGAGCAGTTTACAAAAGCTCTAATATATAATCAGCATAAGGATCGAGTGGACTTGTCTGAAGTTTGTTCACCCGACTGGCAGACTGTCATACGGATGTCAACTCGAGCTATCGACACTCTCCTGCAGGTATTTCAAAAGCGACTTAAACTCGGTTGTTATAGCGACATTTCTAAATATTTTTGTTGCGCAAACATGCTTTGCACTGCAGGTGTTAGTGTCTGTCAATCGAACTGTCAAATTAATGGATGCACACTGCAGGATTTATATGGAAGCTGATGCTAAAAGGTGCCGCATTTTTTACCAGAATGTACACGTCCCTCCGGTCAACTGGCGCTTCGCAAGAATTACTGTTCTGTATGCACTTTGCTGATGATTAGAGCAAACAGGGTTAGAGTAGATAAAAAGAAATGCTAGAAAACATAAAAATATTATGTACATTAGGCGCGAAGCATTTCTTTGGGAATCAAAAACACATTGACCGTTTCTGTATAATTCTCGAACGCCTACGTCTGGATGCTCTTGTGATCGCCTCCTTAACTTCGTGTATGCGAAAATTGCAGTGGCATAGCCAGAATTTGTTTTTAGGGGGAGGAGGGGAGGAAGGGAGTTGAACTATACTAATGAATGTTCGTGCGTGCGCTTCTATGTGTACACATGCTCCAACTCTCTCCCCCCACTTCCATGGTTATTCCTGTGCGAAATTGACAAAAGTCAGTTTCGCCACTAGGGCGAAGCAATGAATGCGATAGCAAGAAATTAGTTTGTCACACGAAGAAGGACAAGCAGATCGATACTTGCAACGCGCCGCCGCAGCACAAAGAAGGACGATGGAAAAGGATGCATAGGTATACACAGGACAAGCGTGAACTAACAACTGTCGCAGTTGTTACGTGTTTGTATTTGAGCAACGCGCTGCGAGTGTCCACAGCGCAGAAGCCGACGCTGTTGTAGTTGTTGTTGTTGCCTCTGACATGGCTCATACCCACTCAGGGGGGATTGGCCAAGGATTGATTATATGACTTTTCGACGCTGTTTGCCACTTCTTTAGCTGCGGCACGTGGAATGACCCCTCTGCGTCTTCTGCCACGCTACAGCCACGCTGTGGCGTCTGACGCCAAGTGTGCCCGGTGTTCTTTTCTTTTCCTTCTACATCATGAGTGGTACAGAAGGGAGCCACTTTTTCGTGCGCATCTCAAGGGCAGTTTTCAATTTGAAAGAAACTAAAAGCGTTGCGTGAAAGAAAACACGCTCAAGCTGTTCCGAGATCTGCGTACCGCGAGCGGCAAATGGTGCATATTAATACGTGTTTAGTGTAATAGCCCGCCTTTATATCGCTGGCACGAGCATGGCGTGTGGCTGCGTTGGCTGGCGCAGCACGCTGCTGAGCGAGTGGTTGCTGGTTCGAATCCCCGGTCAGGTGGTTTGGAATTTCTAATGATTTATTTTTCTTTATGCCTTTTTTTATATATACATATACATATCCGGGACATCACGGCGTCGACAGACGGCGACAATCAGCCGAGAGTGTCCATATAATTGCTATCACAATAATATGACAGGTCATCACATGAATAACATAACATGCCTGCCACGTACGTCATGAGCCCCTTTCCCGCATTCACATGTGGCGCATACTCGCATATCACGACCCTTGGCATGTGGGTATGCGCCACAGGTGATTCACCAGATATGTCAACCCAAGACAGCGAAAACAGACATTGAAAACTTTATCATGCACTTTGCGTGGATTAAACAAGATAGACATGTCTGTTATAGTTGGCGATATTAATGAAGCACAGAAATACTTACGGAAGTAGATCTATGACGCAACAAGGTAGCTGTTGTCTAGCATTGCTCGTCCATGCAGGAATGCGCCAGCGAACGCTGCTTGCACTTCGTTTCAATAAATGTAACGTTGGTGCTAGTGGCGGCGTTACGCCAGACAATGAACTACTCCTGAGACGCCAGTTAGTGAATGCGTCTGGTAATACCACATTATGCACACTACTAAAATTACACGAGCAACCGGTACACCCCTGAAGACTTTTCTTTAAGTGTGGTATGAGAAGCTTCTCGCTGATGCTTTGCATGAAATCGAGTCTCACAGTGGGTCGGGTCGGCCAGATTTTTAAATGCGAATGCATTTCATAGTCGGGCTATGTCAGGCATCCGGCGTTGGCGTTGTGCGGCGTTGTCCGCGGAGGAGGAGGAGGAGGATAGGTTGAGGAGGTGTGCGCGCCGGCAGGTGTTAGATGTGAAGCATCTTATGGCGAAGCTTAATCCGGTGGTGGTGGTGTGCGGCGTGATCACTCTTACTGCGCATGCGCAAACCCTTTAAAAAAAAATAAAAACCTCCTCTCTCCCTCTCTCTCCTCTAGGCATCCCTCCCCGCGGCAACCACAACCTCACTGCGCATGCGCCTCCCCTCCTCTCTCCCCTGCTACGCTCCCCCCCTCTCTCCTCTAGGCATCCCTGCCCGCGCCGTCCACGCTCCCACTGCGCATGCGCGTCCCACCTCTCCTCTCCTACGCTCCCCCCCTCTCTTCTCTAGGCATCTCTGCCCGCAGCGCCCACACTGCCACTGCGCATGCGCGCCCCCCCTCTCTCTCCTCTCCTACGCTCCCCCCACCCTCTCCCTCTCTCGCCTCGCGACGCCGACACAGGCAGCGTCTGCTAGCGAGTTTCTTGGTTGAAAAAACGACTGCTCGCGCTGCACAACCGTTCACTGGCCACCCCGTATATATGGCAATGGATCTTGACCTCCAAGGTCGTGCCGGTGGGAGATTTCTCCTGTGCGTTGTAGAACAATAAAAATTCGCAGCGTGCGCGTTAACTAAAAGCGGACTGCGAGTCTCTGTGTCCAGTCGGAGTCTTCTGTCTCTCATTGCACATTAGCAGCGATTGGCATGTTCCAGTAGGAAACACCGCTCCATCGCTGCGTGCTTTACGCATCCCCAGTTTTAAATGCGAATGCATTTCTTAGTCGGGCAATGTCAGGCATCCGGCGTTGGCGTTGTCCGCGGTGGCCTCGGCAGGTGTTATAGTGAGTGGAGAGGAGGAGCGCGCTCTGGTGCGTGAGGGCGCTCGCATCGCGGGAGCTCGGCGGAGCTATATATGAAAAAAAAATTTAAAAAAAAATAAAAAAAAGAAAGAAAACAGAACAAAAGAAAATTGAGAAAAAAATTGAAAAAAATTAAAAAAAACAAGAAAAAAAACACAAAAAAAGCAAAAAAAAAAAGGCGCTGCGCCGTGCTCCCGACCAGGCTGCAGAAATTAGGCGCCTTTTCCTTCTTCGAACCACAACCACCATATATAAATGGAGTGAAGCGCGCGCGAAATGCATTCGCATTTCCTCACGCTTCCCTTCGGGGAGGTGGGGGGCATTTTTTTTCAACAAACATTCGCATAATGTGCCGACTCGCGTGACGATATTACAGAACAGCGAAAAGGTAAGCCCTGTGTATATTATGCAATGAAGGCAACGTACGCCGGGATTCACCTAGTGAGAAGGTGACGGAATGTGATCGCTGCCCGCGCCTCTCGTTAGCCCTTGTGGTAGGCAAACCCGAGCTCAGATGTGTCGACTCCCACCAGTAAAACACCCGCGCTTGTGAGCCTGACGCTGGCGTTCTGATTGTGAGCGCTCACCAGTTCTTCCGCTGCGCTGTTTAAAGGGGTCCTGCAACACTTTTTGAGCATGGTCAGAAAACGCTGCTAATCGGTAGTCGAGGCTCCCGAGAACACGTGTGCCAAATATTATAGCGCAGCACGCGGCCTGAAATTTACAATGAATTCTCAAAGTCAGCTAAAAATCGCCTTCTCTTCTCTCGACAAATGACGCCACAGGTTCAAAAATCATTGCGTCACATGCCAAGTATCAGCCATTGGCTGATTTGAGCATGGCGAGCTCGGTCGTTCCTGGGGCCGCAGCGGGAGGCCGTGACTTGTCCACGCGTGCGCGCGCGATCGCACTGTTAAGTTGCGCATTTGAAGAAAAAAAGGGAAAAAAGTGCTCAAGGTCACGAGGCGCGCGTGGCGTATTTTCTTCCCCGGTGCCTACCCTCTCTGCTTAGCTTCCAGCGCTTTCGTCGGGACGGGAGAAGAGAATGCAATTGCAGCGTGCGAAAAATCTTTGTAACTCCGCTCGTACCGGACGGATTCTGAAATTTTTAGCGGCAGTGAATTCGTGAGGAAATATGCTTCTTAGTGAATCCATTCCATGGCTACTTGTAAAAGTGTTGCAGGGTCCCTTTAATCGATGGTGACCAGAGGGCTTCGTACCTCCACCAGTTCAAACGGGGGTGTTTTGCTGGTAGGAGACGACACACGTGACGTGGGTTTTGCCTACCACAAGGTCCAACGAGAGTAGCGGAGTAGAGTAGAACCTTGAATCCGTGGCACACACTGACGCTAGGGACTGGCCATGACCCGGGCTAACGAGGGGCATGGGCAGCAACCACAGTCCCTAGTCTGTCTTCTCTCTCAATTACAGTCAAACCCTATGCCCACTGCCTACATTTCAATATTTTTCCTTTCTTTTTTTTAATTGTGGTGCGAATACATGGGGCTCTTGGCACCCGTAATAAGGATTAAGGAATAATGGAGATGAGCTTGACACCGATCACAAAGTGGTGCAACGTGATATAAATTTCAAGTTCCCGTTATAGTATTCCCGCAATCTTGAAAGCAACTAAACAAAAGCACAGAGAGAAAGCTGTGTTCAGCCAGCAGAAACCCGTCAATTGAGCACACCCCTCGGCCGCAAGATTTTATTTGGCACTGCCCGAATGATCGCGTCTGGTTACCAGCACTTTTACAGCGAAAGCTGTTTAAGATTGCAACAAGGGCCGTTTTTGCGCCGTAGTTGTCCGGCAACGCCGCCGCCACCGGTGTCCGTAACCACTATCGCACGAAATAAGAAAAGAAACTAAATAAAGTACCTGTGACAGAATGGAAATAGAATCCGGGCCCTCTGCGTGGCAGCCCAGCACTCTACCACTGAGCTACGCCGCTGCTTGAAACTGCGGTGCAACCGACCCCAGGCTTGATGTCGGGTAAGCGTTTTAGAACAGTAAAGTAACAACCAGGCGTCACACAATCCGAATTGCGTAACGAGTGGGTCGTTCAATGCTCCAACCCATTACAAAATCCTCAGGCATAATTCTTCATCGTCGTCAGCCACAACATCAACAAAGTGAACATAATGCGTTACAAGTGTGTAGCGGGTACTGCGCTCTTCCGAAAAATGACGAATAATGGCATAGTGGACGCTTCCCCACTACACAAAAATTATGATTATTTATGACGTAGTGGCTACCATGCAAGTGTGCTTGTAGTAGTTGCCACAAGAGTGCTTAAAAAAAGGCTCTAGAGAGGTCGCTCTTCCAGCTTTCGCTTTGACTGTGCTGCGCATTCCGGGAGGCCTGGCGGCTTTTTATTTAAAATCTTCGCCATGTGACATTATGGCTGTGTTTCAAAGAGTGAGAGTTCGAAACTGATTATTTTTATACCGAGACCCACTGTTAAAAAAAAGCAACATGGTTGATCCCTCGGTCATAGGAATGGGTATAACACGAAAGTGAAATGTTTCCTTACAGAAGTAGTTGAATGTTTAGTGTACATTGATATATGAGAGCTTGTACATTGTCTCAACGTGAATGCAACTACAGTGACGCACATCTCCATTCCGACGACTAACGTCCATGATCAGTAATGAAACAAACCCTTATGGCCATAGATGTAGAGAGAAAACCGACTGCTCGCGCTGCACAACCGTTCACTGGCCACCCCGTATATATGGCACTGGATCTTGACCTGCAAGGTGGTGCCGGTGGGAGATTTCTCCTGTGCGTTGTTGAACAATAAAAATTCACAGCGTGCGCGTTAACTAAAAGCGGACTGCGGGTCTCTGTGTCCAGTCGGAGTCTTCTGTCTCTCAATGCCCATTAGCAGCGATTGGCATGTTCCAGTAGGAAACACCGCTCCCTCACTGCGTGCTTTGCGCTTCCCCAGTTTTCTCTCCTGCGTAACGCTGCGATGAGCGCCAGCGTCAACGCCGCCGCCAGTGTAAGCGTTAGCGCCCGCTGCTTCGCATCTACACATGGTTCGCTTTAGCGGGAGATGGTGTAATTTTTTAGATGCGAAGCATCTTATGCTCGGGGCTCTATCCGTCCAGCGTCTCCCGTCCCCCGTCCCGCGTCCCGTGTCCCGCGTGCCACGTCCGGCCACTTTCATGAAGTAGGGAAGCACCCATTATGCGAACCAGAACACTGTAGTAATATGAAGGCCGTCAGCCCTACTACAATCATCAGAGTCATGGCCGAGAGCACAGAGAGGCTGCTTAGTAATGGCTAGGCAGGTGGTGTCTGTCGCCCAGGTTGACCCCATTCCTTGATCTTGCTTGCATGTGTTTGGAGGGGGGCTTAGTCCGTGCCTCCTTCCCACACCACCACAACGCATGCGCGTTCCCTCCCCCCTCTCTCTCCTACGCTCACCCCCTTTCTCTCATCTAGGAATCATCTACTCTACGGAGCGGCCCCCGCGTCCCACACCTCCCACAGCGCATTCGCGTCCCCTCTCGTACGCTCAACCCCTTCCTCTACTCTTGGAATACTCTACGGAGCGGCTCCGGCGTCCCACATAATCACAGCGCATGCGCGTTCTCTCCTCTAGGAATCCTCTACTCTACGGAGCGGCTCCGGCGTCCCACAGCCCCACAGCGCATGCGCGTCCTCTCTCCTCTAGAAATCCTCTACTCTACGGAGCGGCTCCCGCGTCCCACACCTCCACAGCGCATGCACGTACCCTGCCCCTCTCTCTCCTCTCCTACGCTCCCCCCCCGTCCTTTCCTCTAGGAATCCTCTACGGAGCGGCGCGCACGACAGGTGGTGTGACAGCTGCATACTCCGCTGTGGGCACCACGGTAGTTCCGCGGTATGAAAATGACGGAGCGCGCGCGCCTCATTCTCTCTCCTGTGCAGCGCCGCGATGAGCGCCCGGGCCGCTGCCGCGAATCGGGAGCGGCGACGTTTCTCCCGCTCAAGCTAGCCATCTCCCCGCTGCTTCGCATCCACACATGGTTCCCTTTAGCGGGAGATGGGGAAGATTTTTTTTATTGGGCCAGCGTAAGGGCGGAACGCACTCTCTAGGAATGCTGAGTTACAGCCTGGCGAAATAGGCGCGCGTCGCAGAGCTATTTTTGGTATAGATGAATGCTATGAGCGAAGCTGGCGCTTAGGCTAAGGTCGCCACATGGCGGTGTGTTCAGGGGTCGAAAAATTGCACTTCTATTGGAAACGCGCCGAATGGGACGGGCACGAAGAAACTACTCGTTGAAGGAGCTAATCGCCTATGTCATGGTCATGATGTATTCACTTTACCAAGAGCACTGTGAGAGGACAGTGTTAGACATAAAAGACACTTTTGTAAAGCCTCCAGAGTAGGCGACCGTGGCGCAGTGGGTAGCGGGCCTGGCATCTGTTGTCCCGGACCAAGATGTTGTGGGTCCGACTCCCATTGACGGAATATTTTAAATGCGAAGCATTTCTTAGCGAACTTCGGCGACTTTGAGCGTATCTATCTATCTATCTATCTATCTATCTATCTAGCCGCCTACGACTTTGTGCTCTCCTGGCCGTATCGTTAATGGGATTTATACCAAATTTGGTATGGCATAACATGACTGTATGACGAACATATATCATGAAAATCATGAATAACTTTTCATGAAAAGTATGATTTACATGCCACGCTCATGGCGCACTCGCGGCCGTTTCGTTAGCTTGATATACACCAAATTTGGGATTGAGTGACGTGACTGTAGACGAACATAAATGACAGGTGGTAATATGCAAATAATGACGTGCATGTCATGTACAACATGATTTACATGCCACGCTCATGGCGCGCTGACGGCCGTTTCGCTAGCTTGATATACACCAAATTTGGTATTGCGTGACGTGACTGTATGACGAACATAAATGCCAAGTGGTAATATGGAAATCATGACATGTCATGTGCAACATGACTTGCATGCCACGCTCATGACACTCTCGTGGCCGTTTCGCTAGCTTGATATACACCAAGTTTGGTATTGAGGTACGTGACTGTATGATTAGCATAAATGACAGGTGGTAATATGAAAATCATGACCTGCATGTCATATACAACATGATTTACATGCCACGCTCATGGCGCGCTGACAGCCGTTTCGCTAGCTTGATATACACCAAATTAGGTATTGACTGACGTGACTGTATGACGAACATAATTGCCAAGTGGTAATACGGAAATCGTGACATATCATGTGCAACATGACTTGCATGGCACGCTCATGAGACTCTCGTGACCGTTTCGCTAGCTTGATATGCAACAAACTTCGTATTTAGGGACGTGACTGTATGACGGGCATAAATGACGTTTTAATATGGAAACCATGACATGTCATGCGCAACATGACTTGCATGCCACACTCATGGTACTCCCGTGGTCGTTTCGCTAGCTTGATATACACCAAATATGGTATTCAGCGACGTGATTGTATGACAAGGATAAATGACAAGTGGTAATATGCAAATCATGACATGTCATCTGCAACATGACTTGCATGCCACGCTCATGACACTCTTGTGGCCGTTTCGCCAGCTTGATATACACCAAATTTTAAGGTGAAAGCCTTTAATGTCTGATGCTCGCGTCCGCCCGTCCGTCCATCCGTCCCTCCAGCCGTGCCCTGGCACAGTGCCAGGTGGGCGCCGGGGCGCGCAAACGGACGCCGGTCGCGTTGGACTCTACAGCGCTCGCGCTTTGCTTGCGTAACGTCGCATTGCCCAGCGTCTCTAATCATGCAAGGAGGGAGACGCGCGCATCACGTTTCATTCTGACCGACCCCGTCTCAGTGGGCACAGGCGTTCGAGGAACACACTTTGGAATTGAGAAATTGTCCGTCAATTTAAACGCTGGAACGCGGATGGCGTCTGCACGATGCGCAGAGCGCGACAATACGAACGCATGCGAAATGGAGGCAGATTGGTCTCGCGTCTCGCTGTGATTTGAGGTAAAAAATTAAGCGAACATAAGTGGCAGGTGGTAACATGTAAATCTTGGCATGCATGTCATCGACAATGCCACTTACATGCCACGCTCGTGGTGCGCTTGCGTCCAATTCGCAAGATTGATATACACCAAAATTTGTATTTCGCGACGTGACTGTTTGACGAACACAAATGACAGGTCCTATCATGTAAATAATGACCTGCATATTATGTACAGCATGATTTGCTCCTTGCTGGCTGCTTCGCATCACATCGATTCCCACGGTGCGTGGGATCTGCCGGTTTTTTTTCTTTGCTTTCTGATCGTGCGTATCTTTTCGACGTCATTTCCGTGACGAAAATACGTGACTGAAGTCTTGGTGTACCCTGGCATAAAACACTTTCGTGTTAAAAAGCTAAAACTAATCATTATAATTTTAGATCACAACATGCTACTTTTCATTGTGGTGATATGCCTATATATTTTCGCGCCTTTCATAAACTATGTCGCTCCAAACTATGCTTGCCGTTTGAAACCAGCCAATGGTCGCTATAAAGGAGTACCGCTAGTGTGAGATTACGTATATGTATATACAATCTCCGCAACTCGTGATATTCGAGGCAAATGACACTCTCTCATCCATAGCGTTCCTATTCATACGTCGCAGACGCTGGCGACGCTGGTTTCTGATGTTCTGTAGGCACTGGGCGTCAGTAACTAGCCCGGAAAATGAATGAACGTTGCAAGCCGAATTGATAGGAAACCTCTGCTTTCCTGCAAGCCCTGCGCTTCAAACCTTATACGAACATGAGTTAATTAATGATGGAGACTAAAAATAAGTCTACCAGTTGAAGGACAACTAAAATGCTGAAGCTGTGGTCAGTACAGACATTAGAAAGATATGCTGAATCCTGAAGAGCATAGACAACCTTACAATGCAACTTTGAGTGTCATTCCAGAGCACCCGTGCGCTCAGAAATTGGGTTCACGTTATAGCGCCGAGGCTGGTGAAAAATTTATCCGGAGTCGTCCACATCGGCCTGGTTCATACAGTGATTTGTTGAAATTGTGCCTTCCTGGACCTCTTGCACTCACTCACTCACTCACTCACTCACTCACTCACTCACTCACTCACTCACTCACTCACTCACTCACTCACTCACTCACTCACTCACTCATTCAAACAAAGTATACGCGACGTTCAATAATTCCTGTGTTATTTCAACAGTGCCGCATTAACCAGTACTGGTTAATGGGTGAGCGTTAGCTAAATGCTGGCTGGGATTGGCGACTACTCGCTGTACGCTGCTAAGTCATAGTGTCGTCGTTCAATGTGCGTATTAGTGACTCAGTTGTGTACTTTTTTTAGATGCGAAGCATCCTATGCTCGGGGCTATGTCCGTCCCTCCCGCGTCCCCCCGTCCCGCGTCCGGCCACTTTCATGAAGTAGGGAACCACCCATTATGCGAACCAGAACACTGTAGTAATATGAAGGCCGTCAACCACTACCACAGTCATTAGAGTCATGGCCGAGAGCACAGAGAGGCTGCTTAGCAATGGCTAGCCAGGTGGTGTCTGTCGCCCAGGTTGACCCCATTCCTTGATCTTGCTTGCATGTGTTTGGAGGGGGCTTAGTCCGATCCTCCTCCTCGCGTCTTACACCACCACAGCGCGTCCCCTCCCCCTATCCTCTCCTACGCTCACCCCCCCTTTCTCTACTCTAGGAATCTACTCTACGGAGCGGCGCCCGCGTCCCACATCCCCACAGCGCATGCGCGTCCTCTCCTCTAAGAATCCTCTACTCAACAGAGCGGCTCCGGCGTCCCACACCCCCCACAGCACATGCGCGTCCCCTCCCCTATCCTCTCCAACCCTCACCCCCTTTCTCTACTCTAGGAATCTACTCTACGGAGCGGCGCCCGCGTCCCACATCCCCACAGCGCATGCGCGTCCTCTCCTCCTCTCTCCTCTAGGAATCCTCTACTCTACTGAGCGGCTCCCGCGTCCCACATCCCCACAGCGCATGCACGTCCCCTCCCCCCTCTCTCCTCTCCTACGGTCCCCCCGTCCTCTCCTCTAGGAATCCTCTACGGAGCGGCGCGTACGACAGGTGGTGTGAAAGCTGCATACTTAGTTCCGCGGTATGAAAATGACGGAGCGCGCGCGCCTCATTCTCTCTCCTGTGCAGCGCCGCGATGAGCGCCCGGACCGCTGCCGTAAAACGAGAGCGGCGACGTTCCTCCCGCTCAAGCTAATTATCTCCCCGTTGCTTCGCATCCACACATGGTTACGTTTAGCGGGAGGTGGGGGATATTTTTTTTCTTTTTGTCCTCTCACCCTTACTCGTCTTCTTCGAGATCATCCTCCTCCTCCTCCTCATCATCATCATCATCAGTCAGACTAAGTCCACTGTAGGGCAACGAC
>JALIZH010018199.1:0-17153 GCA_030522465.1 Rhipicephalus appendiculatus | reverse complement strand
CCGCTACTTAGTCTTTTAGCTTAACTACTGGTGTGAAGCGCTAGCAGTGAGATGGCAGTGAGAAATCGCAGTACTTCAATTATTTTCTATAGAGGGGAACACTGACTCAACAGAAACAAGTTTTAAATGTATTGCAGTTGGACAAAACGCCACAAGATATGACTACAAACGTTTGCTACAGCTATCGACGGTTCCGGTCACACAAACTAAAGCTGATTATTGGAAACATCTTATTTTTTCGTCTTAAAGCCGCATTCACCTTCGGCATAGCGTTGAGTAAGTGTGCTTAGGGACTGGTTCAACTGCCTTCTTGTTTTCATTGTGTGCCAATATTTAGCAGAGAGGTGTCTAAAAGCATTCTGCTCACTTGTAAGGTGGCCACAAAATAGCAAGATTTATTCAGTGATACTAATTTTCTACGCGTTTTGAAACAATGTTCTGCACACAGCTAGTCTCTTAACGCTATTTGTGTGTGGAGGCACACCAGATGGAGGTGCACCAAGTGGTCCTTGTCGCGCCGATGTACGAACACGCGTGATTTGAACGGAGGCGCGCAAGGATGGGGCCGATGGTAATGAAGAGCTTCCTCGAAACACGTTCAGTCGCTCCCTTTGCCGTTCTTTTGCCAGCATCTCGCTCACGCCTATCGCGTGTTGTATGCGACGAGGTTTAATTAAAGACCTACTTGATTGAATGCAGACGCGGGGACGCCGCTGGTGATGTCACCCCACCGCTTCACGCTGGCATGCTTTCCCTTGTTTGAGTGACTAAGAACAGGGTGGATGAAACTGAAAGGCTCACTGTTGCGAAGCCGTCATAACGACCATCATTGACGTCCGTCATAAACTTCTATTCGAGCTTGGCCGTTTGCTTTCGGGCCTGAAGGTTCCATTCGCGGTAAATGAACTATCGATAGTATCGATAGCGTGCTTTTAACTACCGATAGCGTAAATAAACTATTGATAGTACTACTATCGATGTAATATCGATAGTATCGACTGTGCAATCAATAGTACCAACAGGAGTATTGCCGAGAGTATAATCAATTGCGCTGTGAATAATTCTGCTGAAGTTGGGCGGCGATATTACCAAATCATTTGCGATAGCCTACTATCAGCCGTACTCAGTTCGCTTAATTTATGAGCAATCTTCTGGCGAAAGAAATAAATTATTGCCGCAATAAAAACGCCGGAATATGTCCGTAAATCAATTCATTTTCAAAAGCAACCAGTTATACCTTACAATTAAAAACTTATCTTTTGGTATTTTTATTTTGAACTCGCAAAATGCAACATAAGTTCGAAGTCGCGCAGTTCCACCACATGTAGCGGCTTCCTTCTTGCTAAAGCTGAACAGTTCAGCTCAATATTCACGTGTCAGCCAATCATTCTGCTG
This sequence comes from Rhipicephalus appendiculatus, assembly GCA_030522465.1. NCBI lineage: Eukaryota > Metazoa > Arthropoda > Arachnida > Ixodida > Ixodidae > Rhipicephalus > Rhipicephalus appendiculatus. Next base: position 15,758 of record JALIZH010018199.1, on the reverse strand, counting down.
AAGGAACGCACTTTTTCGCCCTTCTGCCTGCTCCTGCTCCTCCACCATACACCACCATGCACCCAGAGAAAAAAAGTTTATGGTGCAATGAGTACGCGCGGTCCTATTTTATACTATCGATAATACTATGAAACTTACTATCGATAACACTATCAATAGTTTCTTCTACCATCGATAGTTCGATAGTGACTCAACTATCGATAGTATCGATAGTACCATCGATAGTTCTGCATCACTATCATCCGCCCATTCGCAATGCATGGGCAAACATTTTGCGAGGTTACCTCTTTCTGAAAGTGAATCTTGATATTCGCGCAACATAAAAACATCCTGGTGCGCCTCCATTAATACGAATCGCCGTATACACGAACTCCAGTTGTGTGAGTAGTGTGGGTGTCCGGCGCTCGGAAACGACCGTCGAACTGACTGCTGCGCGGAGATGGAGGGAAATTGTGTGACGCCGTTTTTTCGCAGATGAAACTCTGACTTACCGTTTCGTCTTCAAGTGATAAAATCATGATGGCAAAATTAATAATGGCTTCCCAAATATTATATCAGTCTCAATGCATTAGCTGGCGTCAAGCCCAGTTCTGCAACTTAACTGATTCTCAGACATTCACCTCTGGTATGGTTAGTTCATACTTATGTTTGAAATGTGTCTTATACACCGGCCATGGTGGTCCAAAGGTTACGGTGATGGACTGTTGAGCCGAAGGTCATGAGTTCGAACTCCGGCCGCGACGGCCGCATTACAGATGGAGGCGAAAATGCTTGAGGTTCGTGTACTTGGAATTGGGTGCACGTTACTGAACTCCAGGGGATCGAAATTTCCGGAGCCCTCCACTACGGCGTCCCTCATAATCATATCGTGGTTTTGGGACGTTAAAAAAATTAATATTGATGTCTCCTATAGATAGGGAACAAACGAAGAGGGCATGGAGATGTTCCATTTGCCTCTGTCCTATCGGTGACATGCTTTTGAGTAACTACATGTGATTCACAGGGTACTCCTTAAAGCCTGGTATTCATTGGAGATAACCGTATCGTTAAATGTTTATCACCAGAGAAAATGCACAGCAGAAATAGGGCTACCACACACTGTGGGAATCAGCCATGCGAAGCACTCAGAGAGGAGCTCCCTGTGCCGCATTGTTTGACCATAAACCATGCGTTACGAGTCGGATTGACGTCTTTGTGTAAATTTAGTAGTAGTTTTCCTACCCTGACGTTGCTTTGCACGTCCACTACACCTTAATTACTAAAGTGTAGCTTATGGTCAGACGTAATGTCGTCGGCGCTTACGTTAGAACATAGACGTCATTTTAACCTAAGGGTAATTCACGTTACTGTGCGCTGATGTGCATATCATAAGCAGCGTCCGCTGACGTAGTCCTGCGGGGCCTCGCAACGCTACACTATGACTTGCTTGATCGTATGGGTACATAAGCAATGTTTATGACATTGTTACAAAAGAGGATACATAATACTGCAACAATAATTGACGTTAGACAAGCACCAATAATATTGATGTTACACAACCATGACCGCAACTGCTGATGTAATGAACTTTCCGGTTTGTTCCTTTGCTTTCCGAGAGTCGTTGAAGCACATTTGCACGCTCTTGCCTGGCCAGTGTGCTGTATGCATTAAAATTATCAACCACAACAAACGTATATGTTTCTTTTGCTGAATACACACAAACTGTGTTCTTAAAGCTTTCAATGTCTATTTTCACGGTTCCTGGATCGTATAGACAGTAAACATTAACAAACCAACACGTGTGGCGCATCGCCGCATTGCGTATAGCCAGTCATCATAGTGAAAAGCATTGTATGATTAACCTGAAGGGGTGGAGCTTCGGACATACACGCGCCTGTTCTTCAGTTTATGCCCAGGAGCACATGTCACCCTGGTTTTGGCATATACCTTAGAGCCACCTTAAGTTAGCATCAAACAACGCACCTGTCAATCTATTGTCGTTTGCACATTACAGATCCGGCGGATGTGCTCTATGGTTCTGTACAGCTACTGCAGTCACAAGCGCCAGGAGTTTCACTTTGTGCCCGGGAACAAATCTTGCGTCGCTGCCACAGCGGACAACCTGATGGTTTGCAACCACAGTCCAAACAGGTTCACCTCCGAGAAGAACTGCAAGGCAAAGTGCATCGACAGCACCTATCCATCCGAGAGGTGCTTCACAACGGCCATATTCTCAAGATGCACAAGGTACGGGTGAATTCTGTAAAAGGTATATGCCGCGAACACAGCACAACAGTTCTTCAACCCAAAACTAACTGCAAACACGCACAGTCTCCTTATATTTTTGCAAATCTCAACACGGATAAGGATTCCAGACATGAAGAACTTCGATAACTACTTTGACTCTATTGAATCGCTGTCCTGAATAAGGAGTTAATTCACCTACATCTTTGCTGTTCAAGTTCCCAACAGGACAGATGTTATCGTGGCTGATACTGTGACCGGAATAATTTCCCCGAAGTTGTACAAATATCTTGTCTTTCATGTTTTGTAATATTTTCTAGGACGACCTCGCAAACACTCAATATAAAGAAATGTTATGACCGCATAACTAAAAAAAGAGAGAATATGTAGTATCGAATAGGCATTGCTCTAAACCCCCCATTACACTCCAGTGTCATGCTTGCTAAGCCGGAGACCTCGGGGGGCGTTGCGGGCAATATCGGCCTTATTCTTTTGAGAGCGGATGACCGGATGACATAAGCGTTGTAGTTGGACAAATGTTCGCGGTAAGAAATAAAAGGCACTCGTTATCTGATTTATGATGGAGCCGCAGCCATTGATTACACGGCATCTCAGGCGTTCCGCCCCACTGTGTCTACGAACAGCATCGCTTGCGAGGATAACCCTTTCGATCCTGTCACGCAAAAACAGTGTTTGAATAGCGGAGTTGTTTAGGAAGATAGCCATGTCCCCGGAATGTGAGTGGTCGTCACGCAGAGGGCGCAGATGATACCCCCCACAGATTACCTGCTGGTTTACGTGGCGTTGTGGTGTGGCGAGAGTAAGGTTCGGTAGGAAGGGGAAAGGGTTACGCCTCGCCAAGGGGGCCAGAGGGAGGCTGGTCAACACTACCTCCGTGGTGTTGGGCTGGCCCGGAGGGGAAGAGGTTAGGAGCGTCGTCGTACGCTGGCTAGGATAGGGAGAGGGTGTACATGCAACGACGCATTGCCAAACTTCCTTGGCGAGGCGGGCATGTCATGCAGTGCAACAGCGCTTCCTGCGCAGCCGTGATAGTAACACGCTTTTTGGGCGAGTGGGCGGGTGGAATGGGCCACGGCCGCACTGGAACACTATCGTAGCGTTCCAGCCAGTGGCGTAGCCAGCGGGTGGCACACCTGGCACGTGCCCCCCCCCCCCCCCGATATTTTTTTTCGCCATGGCATACAGAGCAAAAAATGACCATTTTAAGGAGGTGCCACCCCCGAAATCAAGGAGGTGCCCCCCCCCCCCCCCGAAAAAAATTTCTGGCAACCCCTGGTTCCAGCATGGCCGTGATGATCATATCGTCGTGCGGAATCCACGTGGCTTAACCTGAAGAACCAAGAAATCCTAAGCGTAAACGGCGGAAACTTGGAAGCAAAATGTAATGCCCGACGAAAAGCGGGCGACTGCCACCACATAGCTTAACATAAAGTAATAAATAAAAAAACAATCATACAACACAGAAATGCTTCGAAAATACTTGCAAAACAGAAAAACGCAATAGCCTGGCGAAATGGGGCATCACCTTCGCTGTTTCGGCGGCTTTCACGGAGTAGAGGTGGCTCGATTTCTTTCTGAGCTTTTCAGTCGGGCTACTGGCCTCACAAGCTTGGTTATTTCGCTTTCGCCATGCCGCGCAAATATTGAAGTTCTAACCGATTTGTGACCTGATTGTCGAGCTCGAAAGAGCTTTCTCAATTGCCACCCCTTTTTCTTGCTCGCCAGCCGAGACGTTCGCCATCAGTGGTGGTTCTTTGACGGCAGCGGCTGCGTGCCCTGGGACTTCCCCTCTGGCGCGTGCCCTTCGGTAAAAAAGGGCGGCGACCTTTTCAACAGCATGTCCGAGTGCATCGCGCAGTGCACCGGCGGGGAGTCGCTCCTCCAACCCTGTCAGCCGCCGAAGGCAAGGCCTTGCTCGCCGAAACAGCTGAGGTAAGTTGCCTTATAAATATTGACGCACATATCGGTCTTTTAGATAACACAAATTACTTTAGTTTACATATTAAGGCGATAGCCTTGGATGTCTCATGAAATGTGAAAATTGACCGTCAGTGTCAGGGTTGCCGTTAGGTGGACTTGAACGAGAGCCACATCTTAAGCTGAAGTAGCCAAACTAGGCATGCCATCTGTTTTATCGCCAAATTTGTGGCCAATTAGGGCAGAAGTGGTATAATGAGTAGAGTTTTTATTATTGAACCATAAATAGGTACCACTTTGAATACGAAAGGCCATATGAGTAAGACTAAAACCTTTTCCCGTCTTTGTTTTTCACGTCACAGATAATGTACAAAAAATGAACAAATTTTAATAAATTCAGTGCGCCTGCATATTGTTTTTGTAAAATAACTAGAGTTCTCGCCAAATACAGTATAATGTTGGAACATTGCAGCCACCAAGACAGTAGGAACAAAATGCTGACTCCGTTTTAACTACAAGCCGGCAGGCCTGATTTCACAACTACAGTTTACATAACACCATTCTAGCTTCACATAGCCAAATCTGGCTAAATATGAACAGCCCAGCTTTTGTCGCGGATCGCTATTTTTGTCAAGCTCAAGCTGGAACACGAGGTGCGCGTCAGAAATAGTAAACACGCGCAGCGTCCGACAAGATGGCGGGCAGCGTGCGCAGCGTGCTAGGCATACGTTTGCCAATGTGCACTGCGTATTGCACTGTCTCCGTATTGCACTCCTGACTGGCAGGTGCGCCGTGCGTTAGGTGGTAGTGTCTCGATGCGCACCAGCCTTCTAGTGGGGGAAGGACGCGAGCTCATCGGCTGACGCGACAGAAGAGCTCGGAAGCATCGTATCACACGTGCAAATAAAAAGAATTGGCTACTTGAAGGGCCCCTCCAACACTTTTTCAGCGTGGCCTCTTCTCGCACTTCTCGTGCCCTCTTCGCGAGCGGCAGCGGCAGTTGGCACGAGAGATCTTTGCTGATTCGACTGCTTTCACCGCTTAGAACTGGCTTTACTATTTTTTGTCCTTCGTCGGTGGTGTGACGCTGCCTATTTCGGAAATTGTACACTAACGACCTCAGGTAGTCAAAACTGCAGTCTAAAGTGTCGTGTCGAAGAGGCAATGCTGATTTGTGTCCTTAATTAGTTGAACGAACGCGGCACCGTTACGTGAACTTGTTCCCAGGTTCCCGTACTTTGCCGTGAGCTCTCCCGACGACCGCCGTTTGACATGTGCTCGAGCTTCTGCCACCGTCCTGAGCGGTCATAGCTGCCTGACCGGAACCAACCGGTTCAACACGGAAGAAGAATGCCGGGACACTTGTGCTAGCCCCTGGTCGGCGCTCCGGTCTCCTTCGTTTCAAGGGCGGACTCGGTGAATGGCGGACTCTCGCCGACGCACCGGCAGACGTTTTCGATCAGGACTTTTTCACCCCGAAAACGACCAAAGAGGAAGAAGACGTTGTTCTTTGGTCGCGTATGAACTATGAATATAAGTTAACTTCTTTTGTATTTACGGAAAAACACGATTTACCATCGCTTCTATGAAATGAAGGTTTCTGGTGAAATGTATCCGCACATGCCCTTCGTATTTATCTTACAGCCGGAGCTGTTAAAGGGGTGGTACCACCAAATTTGCGGCTAGCGCGTTCTTTGCTGCAAGCGTTTCTTATAGCTCTAGGAAGCACGATACACGCACCAAGATTCATGTATTCTCGCTAAATAATTTAATATCACCTTATTTATGTGGACAACTTTCGGTTTCCGTTTCTGGGCGCCGAGTTGGGCGGTCACGTAGAAGTGTAGGAGGCTTGGTCACGTGACCACACAAGGCTGTGACGCACGTCGTGCTGAGTACCGTCTGCTCTCGCACACACGTGCCCTACAAGCATCCAGCAAAACAAACGCGCCGACAGGTACGATGGCTAGGAACCGATGCTTTGCCGGTACGTACGTTCCGGGGGTAACGGAGGTCCGAAGGTCACTCACGTCACTACAGATATGGTGTGACGTCACTACAACTTTTGTTGTCCTTCCTATATATCTACGTCAGTTTCGATGCGCTAGCGATGGGCATCGATCGGGAGAATGAGTATTTAGGTACACTTTGGAAGTGAATTAAAATATATTCTGAACGTATGCTGTGTCCGACCCACCGTGTGGAGTGTCCTTGCATACAGAGGAAACCCACAACAGGCTTGTTATAGCCTCAAAATTTGATGGCACCCCCCCCTTTAAGCTTTCCGTTGCGCCGCGTGGCACAAGCAAAAACTGTGCCTAGTTATGGCGTCACCTCTCGTTGCCGGAATATGCTTAGTCAAGCCAATTAAGCCAAGCTAGGCTAAGATCAAGCTAATTAAGACTATGCTAACTGAAACTGTCGAGTAAGACATTGCTAATTAAGACCTTGTCTAATAAGACCACGTTAATAAAGAACCTTTCATATTAGGATTACGCTAAATGACAACTTGCTAGTTAAGACCATGCTAATTAAGATATTGTTAATTAAGACGTTGCTAATAAAGGCTATGCTGACTGAGGCACGCAAATTATGTACGTGCTAATAAATTGATTGATAACTATGATCACGCTAATTAATACCTAAAAACAAAGCCCTTGTTAAATAAGATTATGCTAATTAGGACATGTACATTAGGACCTCCTTATTAAGAGCTTGCTAAGACCTTGCTAGTTAATCTTGGTCGGCCACAAGCACCACTGTTAAACCACCCTTGCACCACTGTGCAGGCTGCCCGCTTTTCTTTTTCAGAATGATGTTACGATGCATTATGCATGAGCACGACGTGGGAGACTACACAGCGACGTACAGAGAAAGAAGGTGGCATGTCGCGTGAGATGCTGTCAGCCATTCTGTGGCATAGCACCTGGTAAATACTGTAATGTTATCGTGATATACTGGCTTCTGCCTCTCCAGTGTATCCATAATCAACATGACAATATGTGGCATAAGTACTACATCTATCGTACGAGGATGTCGCAATTGTTAGTATACATTGACCGTTGTAGATACTCGTACAGAGAATATGAATGAGGAATTTCTACACAGCCACTTACTTACCCTAAGAACTTTCAGTCTGTATTGGCGATCAAATTTAAAAAAAAAACGGCAGATCCCACGCATTATGAAAATCAATGTAATGCGAAGCAGTCAGCAAGGAGCCAATCATGCTGTACATAATATGCATGTCATGATTCACATGTTAGGACCTGCCATTTATGTTCGTCATACAGTCATGTCACGCAATACCATTTTGGTATATATCAAGCTAGCGAACTGGACGCAAGTGCACCATGAACGTGGTATGTAAATCACGTTGTACATAACATGCATGTCGTGATTTTCATGTTACAACCTGCCATTTATGTTCGTCATACAGACACGTCACGCAATTCCAAATTTAGTGTATATGAAGCTAACGAACTGGCTGCGAGCGTGCCATGAGCGTGGCATGCAAGTCATGTTGGACATGCCATGTCATGATTTCCGTATTACCAGTTGTCATTTGCATAGCTCGGCACGCTCTCACTCTCATGAGTGCACTCATCGCACTCACTCGCACTCATTTGAACGTGGTGAGTTGAGTATGAGTGAGTACTCATGAGTGTGAGTGGACGTGAGTGTGAACGTGAGTGAGTATACTGATGAGTGTGAGTGGAGGAGTGTGAACGTGAGTGAGTACTCATGAGTGTGAGTGGACGTGAGTGTGAACGTGAGTGAGTGCGAAGGCTGAAAAAATTGTGGTGAGTGAGTTTGAGTGAGCACTCCCTTAAAGTGCCGACCTATGGTCATTTGTGTTTGTCATACAGTCACGTCACGCAATACCAAATCTGGTGTATATCAAGTTAGCAAAACGGCCGAGAGCGTGCCATGAGCGTGGCATGCAAGTCATGTTTCATATGACATGTCATAGTTTCCACATCACCACTTGTCATTTATGTTCGACATAGTGACATCACGCAATACCAAATTTGGTGTATATCAAGCTAGCGAAACGGCCCATCAGCGCACCATGAGCGTGGCATGTAAATCATGTACATGACATGCACGTCATGATTTTCATATTACCACCTGTCATTCATGTTGGTCATGCAGAAATGTGTCATGAGACCAATTTTCGGATATATCAAGTTAAAGAAACGGCCGCAGGAGCACCACGGCCATGGCGTGTAAAACATGCCGTTCATGACAAGTTCATGACAAACATGAATGACCAGTCATTCATGTTCGTCATACATTCATGTTATGCCATACCAATTTTGGTATAAATTCCATGAACGATACGGTCTGGAGAGCACAAAGTCGTAAGCGGATAGATAGATAGATAGATAGATAGATAGATAGATAGATAGATAGATAGATAGATAGATAGATAGATAGATAGATAGATAGATAGATAGATAGATAGATAGATAGATAGATAGATAGATAGATAGATAGATAGATAGATAGATAGATAGATAGATACGCTCAAAGTCGCCGAACTTCGCTAAGAAATGCTTCGCATTTAAAAGTGTTGACAATAATGCAGTCTTCGCGGAGGCCGAGAAACGTACAACCGACACGAATGACGTTCAGTGTGAGAGTGTCTTTATTTTCCAGTTTTCATCCCCGACTCGCGCCCTCATAATTCTTTTTCTGCGCGCTGCCGCCGGCTCTCCCCCCATCGGCTCAGGTTTCTCTTGCGTCTAGCAGCAAATACACACAAAGCATCTCCTCCTGATCGCGTTCCCCTTTAGAAACCGCTGGACAGGCTTGACTACGCGTCTTGTCGCCCTGTGGGGCAGATGAGTCTTCTTGAGGTTCGATCGTCTGTTTCTGGTTGCATTTTGCCCCCCTTGACCCTGCACATCTCCCGCTTTATGACTCCTCACGTCTGGCGAGGCTTGCGGGTTCCTACCGGGCGTTGACTCGTGCGATGGGCGTTCTTCAATTTCAGGCAGTGGGGCTAAGTGGAATCTGTTCCTTCGCAGGTGGTCTGTATCTGTCTCCTCAATATAGGACCTCCGAGACCCCGTCGATGAAAGTACCATTACAGTCTTGTTTTGGTCTCTTATCCACACCGTCTCCCAATTCCCGAAGGATTCAAGCTCCGTGCCTTCTGTCGGGGTCTAACAAGGTGAAGTTGTTGGCTAGTTGGTTGGACATTTTCAATCAGGAAACAGGGTGGTAAAAACGAAGACGAAGCAAGGAACGAGCAACACACCACACGAAGCGCTGCCGTCAACTGAAATTTGTTCTGGTGAAAAAACGTATATAAATGCATACGTAGGAACACCTCGTCAAAAACAAAAGAGAAAAAGTGTTCAGTAAGGCACGACGAAGTAAAGTTTGTTTGCCCCCCATTTTCCCGATAGGGCGAGGGTGCCTGAATTTATTTTTGTGGGAAAATCTGTGTGGTGAAAGTCATTATACTTACTGCGAAAGCTCATGTTCCAAATTAATCATGGGTTGGTTATGAATAAACGATATATTTGAAGTAAAAATCAGTTCCAAGTTAGCGCTCATCCATGTTTATTTCCGTATTTCGTCTAACAGTTCTTAGTACTAATTTCTTCGGGAGTTTTACGTGCCATAACCACGATATGATTATGATCGACGCACGCCGTAGTGGAGGGCTTCGGAAATTTTGGCGATCTGGTGTTCTTAAACATCGCACAATACACGGGCCTCTACCATTTTGCCTCCATCTAAATGCGATGGCTGCGGCCGGGATCGAACCGGCGACTTTCGGGTCAGCAGTCGAGTACCGCAACCGCTACACCACCGTGGCGGACGTCTGAAAGATTTTGTACCTAGTATCGCTGAGGACAAGGCGCGTCGTTTGCAGATTTTCCTTGCACACGTGCATTGTTCCTAGTATGTAATTACTCCGTATTACTTTAATTTATACGTACCGCCCGCTTCTAGACCATGCCACCATTGAAAATATGTGCCACATGATCAGCAACAACAACAAGAACATCATCATCATAAGCATAAAAGTGACTGAAACAAGGTGTAGTCGCATGTGCGAACGTCGGAAGTTTAAGTCGGGATCTTTTAAATGCGAAGCATTTCTTAGCGAACCGAATGTACTTCGAACGTTTCTATCTATCTATCTATCTATCTATCTATCTATCTATCTATCTATCTATCTATCTATCTATCTATCTATCTATCTATCTATCTATCTATCTATCTATCTATCTATCTATCTATCTATCTATCTATCTATCTATCTATCTATCTATCTATCTATCTATCTATCTATCTATCTATCTATCTATCTATCTATCTATCTATCTATCTATCTATCTATCTATCTATCTATCTATCTATCTATCTATCTATCTATCTATCTATCTATCTATCTATCTATCTATCTATCTATCTATCTATCTATCTATCTATCTATCTATCTATCTATCTATCTATCTATCTATCTATCTATCTTCGTGCTTGCGTGTCTTTTTCCTTGTGGTCGTTTTAAGTGGTGCACAAGTAAGTTATCGCGAACCGTTACCGAATTGTCCCAACTAGTTCCCTTCTACGTCTTCCGACAGATTGACTGATCGAGAAACGCTTTGTTCCCCAACCTCTGTGCTGCCTGCCGGCCGAAGTCATGTTTTTCCCAGGCACGACAAACCAGGCAAGTGAGCAGTTAGCGAAATATTGGTGAACAATCCACCTGCAAAATATTCCCATTCCCACTCGCGAATGTTTTACGAAAGCGTGAGCATACTATGAAGACGGGAAGGAAAAAAAAACACGAAATAGCAAGGAAAGCATGAAGCAACGCTACAGTTATGTATAACTTGTACGTTAAGGCGAGTGCGCGCAAAGAAAATATCCCATTTGGCTGAGGCACATTGTTCTGATTGTGTACGTTCGTTCGATTCTGCTGCAGATCTCTCACTCCGTGGCAGCAACAACGTTCACACACCATTAGTGCCAACAAATTTGCCGCATCGGGGAACAAAGAACGATTCCATTAGGGTGGCATGGGACGAGATTCAGTGCTTATACAGTGTGAACCCGTCCCAGCCGTTCTGTGCTATACATATCCAACCAGGCTGTGCCTTTCACAACAGCGCACGCATTTCCATATTATTGGTAGCCAGCTGGTCGGACAACTGGCTAATCTCCCTGTCTTCCCGTTTTTGTTTTCCTCCTCCTCCACCTCTCCGATGTCGGCACGCTTTCTTGTGCCCACCTTTGAAGCGCAGGCAGCACGTGGCACACTTGAAGGCGATCTTTTTTCTATATGTTTTCATTTGCCCATTCGCGAATAGGAGCGGGGGTGATGCGGCACCTCCTTGCTCAATTTTGGCAGGAGACAACGGGACGTATTGACGGAACGTGGGCGACTGTCTCCCAGTTCTGCGAGTGTCGCGGAGCTTACGTAATTCTACGCGTGTGAATCTAGACAGGTGGTGATCAATTCACCCTGTTCAAGAAATCAAGGTAAGTGGAGGCCATGCATTAGTACATTGCCGGTGTTCAGATTGAGATCAACGCCATTTTAAGTTTTTCTTTCTTTTGATTTTTGAGCTTAAGGAAAATTTTAGTCGTGACCTGTTAATGCCAGCTCCACTTTTCCAAAAAATTAGTCTTCATTACAGGGAGAGCTTGTCTCCATCGAACAGCCGTATATATTCTGCAAACTGTTGTCATTGACTGGTTGAGAGCGGTCAAGGAACTTTCAGGTCAACCAAGTTGACATTGTGATGCTCTGGTCATTATTTTTTTAAGGCGGGGATGCTACATAGAAAAACCATATTTCTTGTGTTAGTAAATTACTCTTAAATTACTCTTTCACGATAGCAATATCAGCTCTCTTGCCCTCAGGAAGACACTTGGTAATCGAGACATCACGCGAAAAGAAAATGCGGGTGGCGACGCATCATTGAAATTCCCGCGCCAATCACCGTGACGTCATAGACTTTGACAGCGTCCACTTGGGCTTAAGTAGTTCCTAAGCGGTAAAACTGAAGAAGATTGTATTCTCAGAGGGCCAGAAACGTAACATACCAAGTTTCAGCAAATTTAGTTGAGCCAATGAAGCCGTTCGAAGAGGAAAAAGTACATTTAAAAATCTGTGAAATGACGGTGGGAGATTTCAGCGCGTGATTTAAAAATGAAACTTTGACCTTGATTTTATCCTGTATTTATACTCCCATGATGGGAAAATTAACGATATTAGGGTTCTCAGAGTATAATTTATCAATCTTGTTCGATTCACTGTTTAACTTGCATGGGTACATTCGTCGCAACATCCCATTCGCAACAAGCTCACCTAAACTTATCTACGAGGCACTGATTCGTCGCAAATATGCCACTGCGATATGGGATCCCAGCGGGACAAATCTCATAAATGCGCTTGAAGAATTACGAAATAATTCTTCTTGCTTCCTTAAAGGAAGCGAGAAGACGGCGACACCACCCCGCCAACGAAAATCACTGTGAGAGGGAGGTGTCAGAGATATAAGGCGCGCTTGTAAAGCGTCGCGCATGTGCGTCAGTGGCGCAATAGGTGTAGCGCCGGGCACCTCTTGTCGTGGACTGAAAAGTCGTGGGTGCGATTCCCAGGCCACCCAGATGAATGAATTTTTTTTTGTCATCTGTTCGCGTACATTTTACCGACGTCACTTCCGTGACGCAAAAGATGTCAGTGAAGTCTTGGTGGATCCGGCATAAAACATTTTCGTGTTAAAAATATGCAGTGTCACGTTACATTCATTCTGTAACATTTGAAGGTGAATGCCTGCTTCACACATGGTAATGTATTCTGGTTTAGACACGAACTTCAGGCTTCTTTCAAGACTTAACTGGCACAGTGTGAAAGACACGCAACATGTTGCCTCGACGTTCTCAGACCCTTGCATTGTTCAAATATAAAAGAGTTTTTGGCTTATTCTACTTTAAAACACAGTCTTTTGTGTAGCCCACCATGTCTGTCTTCCCCTTCCATTGAAGAAGGAACCCAGTTGCTTACGAAACGTCAGAACGAGAAACTCATTTCTCAGCGGGAGCCATTCCAAATTCTCATAGTATCTCCCGCTACCATTGCACGTGCCGTCTTTCTCCAAAGTATTACGATATATTACCTTTTTTTTTTATTATAGCGACGCTGTTTAGAAAATCGTTCCTTGTTCACCCGAAACCAAAAACTATCGTCATCAAAAAAGGGTATGCGCCACAGAAATGGGGTAAATCCCGATTTTCACCATTGTTCCACTAAAAAGAAAGACGGCAACAGTTAGCTCAACAAATTCGTCGAAGACACCGAGTATATACAACGAGAGAATAGTATAGAACGGGAAAGGCAACGGCGGCTGCGAGAAGACCCCGAAGCGATGAAAGGGCTACGCCAACGACGACGCACGCTTGATGTGTACCTGACAGTCTGTGGTTTAACTCGAACCTCTCTGCGCTCAGAATCAACCTATAGTTATAGCTTCACGTAAAGCCTAGCAACGACCTAGAAGCAAGCTAGAAACAACCTGCATGACCTAGCTAAGGCCTGAAAACAACCTAAAAGCAACCAGATTAGTTTTCAGAATCGTCCAGTTTCGGTGTTTCAAGGCTTTTGCGGCTTGAAAAAAAAAAATGGCGATCGCCATTTTTCCTAGCTGCGACAACTTTTATTCGACCTTTGTGTGATCTCTGTACAAGCTGAAACGTTGAAACGTACGTTCACGGGCGTAATAGGAACAATGTTCAAAAACGTGAAAGCGCGCTGTTATAAAGCGCGCTGTTATAAATAAGTTCGGATTTGAGCACATGCTCGTTTTCATTTCTGTCGTCATGCGTTTTATGTCTGAGCCAATCTATAAATGTCGTAATTCCAGTCAAGTGTACTATAGGATGAAGACGTCCTTGAAAACTTAGCTCGGCTTCAGCGTCACTGCACATCAGCTAAATTGAACATACTAATGTTGATTTAGTGCATAGGTCGAATAACTGCGCAATATATCCACGTCCATACAAGTTCAAATATCGAGTTTTGTTAATACTTTAGAAAGAGTATATCTGAGAAATGTACCGCGAACGACTGCCGCTTGTTCTCAAAATAGATTGTAAAGAGTGCCCGAGACAGAAAGGGCCGCGTGTTTGCAAGTGTCGTCGAGTTTCGGGCCCCAGCTTTGAAACCCTTATTTCGTTCTAGCCGCGGGCTTCGGAGAACTTTGCGAAACCCTTTTTCTATAGTTCTGACGTCTCTGCAATGCCAGAGGAATTTCTTTCTTTTTTTTTTTTTTCGCGCGCACATATATTCAGAGGCGCTTCTTTGGAAAGACGAGCACCAACAGGGAGGCTCCAATAGGCCTCATATTTTTTGTCCTCTAAACTGGATATTCAATTTTTTGGGGTCGCCTTCTCAGAGCCACTCATTATTGAAGCCATTTCTCACTATCTTAGTGTATATATACATACACATTTTTTTTTTTTTTTTGGAGCAGTGACGTCCACGCAACAGGGCAAGAACTTTTCTTTCGTGCGAATATACATTCACAGGCGCGCTTTTTTATAGGACGAGCAATGGCTGCTGCCCAAACGAAGACGACGACGATTTATAATGCGAAGGCGCCTCGATATAGGCCCGTTGCTGCAATTACTTTGGCAAATACACCTTGTAAGCAGTCTCCAATGGAGTCCTTAATGCAAGGCCCTACTTTATTCCTGCACCGATACCTGATCAAAGAAAAGTTGGTTAATAAGTCGAAGTAATAATATAGGGGGTTTTACGTCCCAAAACCAAGATATGAATATGTGACACGCCGTATAGTGGAGGGCTCCGGAAATTTCGACCATCTGATGTTCTTTACAGTGCACTTAAATATAAGTACATGGGCCTCAATAATTCTCGCCTCCTTCGAAAGTGCTAACAGGATGAAGTAAATAACAGCGATGAGTTCGTGGTATTTCTAAACTTAAGTTTCGTCGGCCGAAAACACTGGTACGAAGTATGAAGAAAAAAAAAGTGTTGGCAAGTGCTGTCACCCATCGTTTTCTTCGTTGACTGTATCTATAAGAACGACTGAAAGCTTAGTTACATGTCCTCATACACTCGAGAGAAAAAAAGTGTACGTGTGAGTCTTTTTCTTGAGTCCCGACTATAAGCATCTTCTAAGAATACAGTGAAATCCGACTATATCATACTCTTGTTCAGTATAGTCAGATCCTTTATACCAGGAGTCGGCAACCTGCTGCTCGCGGGCCACATGCGGCCCACGGAGCAGTTTTATGCGGTCCCTGGTACGATATGAACCCCCCCCCCCCCCCTTCACTTTTCACTTGCTATTTGAAGGCCGACATGGCAGTTTTGACCTCAAATGATGCTTTCGCTGGCAAACTTTATGTGTAAATTGCAACCTCGTGCCAACCGTGCAGTAAATAAGCGTGATTTTTATTCCAATTTTGTACATTGTCAATTCGCCGAATTTTTTCTCCTTGCCTGCGACACCCCCCTCCCCCTCAACCCCCCCCGATTTTCCGTGCGGCCCCCCGTTGTGCGGGCTTCGTGCAAATTTGGCGCTCTGCCTCAAAAGGTTGCC
>JALIZH010018198.1:0-31998 GCA_030522465.1 Rhipicephalus appendiculatus | reverse complement strand
CTATCCGCAGTCGCAGCAATGTGACATTCCTTACATATTGCCGCAGAAACTGCCAACGCTCGAGTGCTACGCACACCACTCTGTTCTCTGCAGGCGTCGCGAACATAAAGGAAAGAAGAAGACTGGAGGTAGCGCGCCGTCCACAAGCCAACCTCCCCTGAAATCGCTGGCTCCTCGCGTTCGTGCTCACTTCCCATGATGCTCCTGTTTCAATTCCTATTTTGGTGGGCTCGTGAGCAAAATCATAAATTGACGAACGCACGCGCCTAGCGTCGTCGCGAACCATGCGTAACGTCGACAGCCAACCGCGAAGCGAAGCCAGCCGCAGTGCTCGTGCCAGTCCAGCATGCGCACGAGCTCTGACCGAAGGGCCAGCGCACGTGACCGAGGAAGAGAGCGAGGTTACAGGCCAGTGCCGACATCGAAAGACTCCGCGTTTGCTCACTTTCGTCCTCGTTCGCTGTATCGGTTACGTTGACGCTGACAGCGGCGCCGCCCGAGGCAGGAACGGGCGCCTAAGCGCTGAGCGCTTGCCAAAAAAAAAAAAAAAAAAAGAAAAAAAAAGACGTGGTTGATCCCACCGTCATAGGATTCGGTATAATACGAAAGTAAGACGTGTACTTACAGGAGGAGCTGAGTATTTATTGTACATTGATATATGAGAGCTTTCACTGTGTGTGGGTGTTTGACAGCTATAGCACCGCTTAACGTGTATGCACCCGCGTTGACGCTTAGTGGTATTACATCTTTATGCCAACGACCGACGTCCATGATCAATGATTAAACAAACACTCGCGGTAACTCTAGTAGTTAACGGTGAGAGCGCAATCAGAAAAAGTGGTGTGAGAGCCAGAAGAGCGTCGCTGAGTGAACGCAGAACTTAAGGTCCCTAGATAAAAAAATGCTCCCACCTCCCCGAAGGGGAAATCGTGAGGAAATGCGAATGCATTTCGCGCGCGCTTCACTCCATTTATATATGGTGGTAGTGGTTCGAAGAAGGAAAAGGCGCCTAATTTCTGCAGCCTGGTCGGGAGCACGGCGCAGCGCCTGTTTTTTTTTTTCAGCTTTTTTTTCTGTTTTTTTTCCTTCTTTTTTTTTTTAATTTTTCCTTAATTTTTTTTCTTTTTTTTATTTAAAAAAAAATTTTTTTTTCATATATAGCTCCGCCGAGCTCCTGCGATGCGAGCGCCATCACGCACCAGAGCGCGCTCCTCCTCTCCACTCACTATAACACCTGCCGAGGCCACCGCGGACAACTCCAACGCCGGATGCCTGACATAGCCCGACTAAGAAATGCATTCGCATTTAAAACTGGGGATGCGTAAAGCACGCAGCGATAGAGCGGTGTTTCCTACTGGAACATGCCAATCGCTGCTAATGTGCAATCAGAGGCAGAAGACTCCGACTGGACACAGAGACTCGCAGTCCGCTTTTAGTTAACGCGCACGCTGCGAATTTTTATTGTTCAACAACGCACAGGAGAAATCTCCCACCGGCACCACCTTGGAGGTCAAGATCCATTGCCATATATACGGGGTGGCCAGTGAACGGTTGTGCAGCGCGAGCAGTCGGTTTTTTCAACCAAGAAACTCGCTAGCAGACGCTGCCTCTGTCGGCGTCACGAGGCGAGAGAGGGAGAGGGGGGAGCGTAGGAGAGGAGAGAGAGAGGGGGGGCGCGCATGCGCAGTGGGAGTGTGGACGCTGCGGGCAGAGATGCCTAGAGAAGAGAGGGGGGAGCGTAGGAGAGGAGAGAGAGGTGGGACGCGCATGCGCAGTGGGGAGTGTGGACGGCGCGGGCAGGGATGCCTAGAGGAGAGAGGGGGGAGCGTAGCAAGGGAGAGAGGAGGGGGAGGCGCATGCGCAGTGAGGGTGTGGTTGCCGCGGGGAGGAATGCCCAGAGGAGAGAGAGGGAGAGAGGAGGTTTTTTATTTTTATTTTTTTAAAGGGTTTGCGCATGCGAAGTAAGGGTGGTCACGCCGCACACCACCACCACCGGATTAAGCTTCGCCATAAGATGCTTCACATCTAATACCTGCCGGCGCGCACACCTCCTCAACCTATCCTCCTCCTCCTTCTTCGCGGACAACGCCGCACAACGCCAACGCCGGATGCCTGACATAGCCCGACTATGAAATGCGTTCGCATTTAAAACAACTTGGGCTCAGGTCGCCCTCTGGGGGCATGGTAAAGAGTTATAAAAACCACAGCCGTACTAGAGGGAAACGCAACGCGCACTGTGTCTCTCCTGTAGGTCGGCCACGATTTTTAGGGGCGAAGCTCCTTAGCCTGTCGGTCGTGCGTCCCTTGTATGTCGTAGCCACCTGCTGATGACGATGACGATCGCGATAGCGATCGTCATCCCCACTATGCGATCGCGATCGCATAGTGGGTACTTGAATGTACCCACTATGCGTCATAACGATGACGCTGATGACGATGACGATCGTGATAGCGATCGTCATCCCCACTATGCGTCATAACGATGACGCTGATGACGATGATGATCGCGATAGCGATCGTCATCCCCACTATGCGATCGCGATCGCATAGTGGGTACATGGAATGTACCCACTATGCGTCATAACGATGACGCTGACAACGATGACGATCGCGATGCCATACAACACATGGCATCGCGATATGGTCTCACATGCATATCGTTTGACCACATGCAACCAACCACCATCACGTCTTCGATGATGTACCTCCGGAGCTTCGCCCACGCATCATCATTCACTCCGCGAATATGCTGTGATTTTTTTTTTCTCGGGGCGAGCGTAAGCGGGTAACGCGGTGTTACAGCCAGGCAAGGCAGGCGCTCGCCGAATGGGACGCAGGCGTAGCAGCGACGCGTTGCAGAATCTAATCGCGGAGGCCGCGGTTATGATGCATTACTTCTCTTTACCGCTCCCAGAGGGCGACAGCTCTACGCCGACCAAGATCACTATGAGAGGAAAGTGAGAGATATAAAAGGCGCGTTTGTAAAGCCTCCAAGGTGTGCGACCGTGGTGCTGTGGGTAGCGTGCCCGGAAACTGTTGTTGCGAACCCGCTGACAGAATATTTGTTGTCTTTGCCATCTGATTGTGTACATTTTTTCGACGTCATTTCCGTGACAGAAATACCTCACTGAAGACTTGGTGGATTCCGGCATAAAACACTTTCGTGTTAAAAAACATGCAACTGCAAGAGCTGTTGCTCACTGGGATATCCGCAAAATGCTCACCATAGAAACTATGGTCGATCATCTTGTAGAGTACGCGGTAACCCTTGTGGAGGCCGTCCAAACGTTTCTCGTGTAGCACTGCCCATGAGACACGCAGGCTCGTGGTGGAACTGGCTGAGCAGTGGACGCCCGAAGGGGCCACCTGAGGCACTGAGGATAAGGAAAAAAGAGTGAAGAAGACACAGTGATATCAATGTTGACAGAGCTTCGCTTTTCCGTAAGCGCCGAAAAAGGGATACCAGCTTTTATTAGCAGGAAATCTCAACCTGGCTGATATCAATGGGCGAAAGATGCGGCGAAATCTGGTCGTTAACACCCGAACTCGGAAAGAACAAGCAAGCTATAACCTAAAATGCTGGCTAGTATGCGGTAGTATACGGTAGTGCGCGCACGCACGCACGCACGCACGCACGCACACACACACACACACACACACACACACACACACACACACACACACACACACACACACACACACACACACACACACACACACACACACACACACGCACGCACGCACGCGCGAACACGGTAGCGTTCCACTCAGAGTCGTTCAAACAGGCCAGTAGATCGCAGGAAGCGTAGTAGCGCTTCTGCGGCCTTTTTCTGCGACGAGAAGTGTGGATGTTGGCGTAGCATTCTTTTCTCTTTGTAATGTTCTCAACATGTTACTTCACCAGCATCTGCCAGCTGAAGGCTAATGTTGCATACTGGTAAGTACGCGGTACTGGAAGCTATGCTTGTTTCTCACGCACAACGCCAGAATATTATTTGCGCTAAATTGAAGCCAACGGTGCGGATATTATTAAACATTCTTTCACCGGAACATCGTGGAGTATTGATACTTGCACGCACAAAAACACAAAATCGAAACGGGTACAGGAGCCATATAGTTTTAATTGCTCAAGGACAATATAATTGCTTGGAAGCGATAAGCTTAGTGGTCGAGTACGTAGAGGACGAATGACGTTCAGTTATTTGGCACCTTAAATAGTACGAATCGAGAGCCTCAGTTTTCCTGTGTTTTCAGTCGCTTCAGTAAGTATCCCCGTGTAGTCGAGTCCTCCCCTTCTACCCCCCGGTGCTGTTATACTCAGAAAGAGTTAAGCATGGGTTCCATTCCCGAATTCTACGGCTTCAATGCGATGTGGATAAATGCAGAATCTCCAGTACATCGAGGTTCTTATGATGCATATTCAAAATCCCCTGGTGGTCGAAAATGATTCGGAACCGCCAAAAAAAAAAAAAAAAAAAAAAAAAAAAAAAAAAAAAAAAAAAAAAAGAAGAAGAGCACTGAACCTCAATGCCCCTTAAGTTACATTTCAGAGTTCAACGCGAGAGTGTTAAAGAGCTTGATTCGCAGAAATTCAGGCGTCGGCGTCAGCGTCGCTGGTTGTGAGCAAAAAAAATCAGCGTTGTACCATAGCGAAAATCTGAAAGAAATAAGTAAATAAATAAATAAATAAATAAATAAATAAATAAATAACAATCTTCTGTCCCAGTGAGAACCGGAACCTAGATTTCTGCGTGGCAAGCAGGTGTTCTACCATAGAGCTACGCCTATACTCGAAACTATTTCGAAAAAAATAAAAAAAAGTATACGAATCCATGTTGTGCGAGTAGTCTCCTTACCGCCCGTAATATTGCGTGGCAGAAGCGTAGAATCGCACCAGCCGTGTAAGCAAGTGCATTGCGGAACGAGTGGTTGGTTTTGAGGTGCCCCAATTACAAAGCGCACAGGCATAGTTAACTATCATTATCGCCAACAGCATTAACAAAGAGTGCCGGTGCGAGGGTGCGCGTGTTGCCTTATAAGGAAGCGTAGTGTGTACTTCACCGATTCGCAAAAGGAAGAATCATTCCTAGTGGGCCCTTCGCTACTGAACTCGCGGTAGGCATCTTAGGAAAGTTTGAAAAAGACGCTGTTACGCGCACGAACGTTCCTGTCCTTGCGACATGGTTAAAGGTGATGTGAACGGGACCCGATTACGCTATTGCGTGGTATACTCTTGAAAGCGAAGCTTAAGTTTCCTTTCATTTTTTTTTCACATTTTCACATGCCACATTCACATTTCTTAACTTCATATTTTAGGTCAGTATTTGCTAAACGACAAAACTGGGTCCATCAGATATTTTGGATTATGTCTCCTTATTCCATGAAACGTCGCTTTGTTGTTCTATAATAATTGAAACAGGAAAATAGCAATGCAGTGTACGGGCACTGTCTGTCGTCTATTTCAAAACTTGCAACTGACCATCTAAAAGCCATATTAGGACACTTGAGCTAAGCCAGCAAACTGTTATAAAGCACGCATCTCCGTGCCTTAAGTAACTCGGCATCATTTCTTTTTCTTCGTTTTGGGAGTGGTCGTTGTATCTCCCGATCAAGCCGTCACCGCAGTCCTCGTCCAGCATAATGTTTAACCACCGGATAGGTACCGTGAATGCGGCAGCGCAACGTGGCAACGACAAAGGCACGCCAGCGGTGTGCAGGAATTCGTGGTATGTCGGTGTCAGCGAACACGCGGCCAAACGACCACGTTAAACGGACTACCGCAGCAGCGCGGTCGCTCACGAATTTGGGACAGAAAACGTTGCATGGATTAAGAAGGGCGAGGACAGCGCAGCAAGAAGAAGGCAACAGATAGAAAGTACGTGTTACACAAGGGCTAGTGCAAGTAGGACCAGCTCTGCACAAAGTGGCTCTTGTCTTGGACCAAGACAAAAAAAAAAATCTTCAATAAAGATTCCGGCCATTGCACTCAACGTGAAAGCTGTAGAAAGTGCGGAGCAGTAATTCTTCTGTCCTTCAACGACGAAGTCAAGGAGCGCGTGTTGAGGGGCTAGTTGGTAAGGCATTATTATGTGAACTCAAACTGCGGTTAGGACGAGACATAAGAGTAGAAGTAGACAGGACGAACGCAGCCTGTGAGCTTCGCTGAAGGACCTGCGTTCGTACAGCTCCACTCGCCTTCGAGCAGTGATGTTCCGTGCAGGGAATTTTCCCTTTTTCAGGGAATTTTCGACAGTCATTTTGGGCGAAAGGGAAAAAAGGGGATCTTCGCGATATTGCAGGGAATTTTGAGGGGCGGAGAAATTTTTTTTTTTATAACGGTCAAAAGACTGTGGACATGAGGCTTTCCATGTCGCAATCGTTTCTGGCGCATGTAGCGCGCCAAACCACAGCCTCTAAGGTTTGTTTTTAAAGACCATAGTCTTTAAAAACCCAGTCAATATATATTGACTGGGTTTTAAAGACCCAGTCAATATATATTCTAGTCACTTCACATTTTTTTTTCTTTACGGTAGTTTGCAGAACCGTTCCTAATCAAGTCAATAAAATGTTAAATACCACCACAAAAGCTTGTTTTATTTCAGAATATTTAGTCACCATTATTGAAAAGTTGACGTGCTTTTTGTACAAAATGTGGTGCATATAGATACAGAGCGTCTGCTAGGCACATTAATGTACGCCACGTCACTCAGTAACAACAACAACAAAAAAAAACACAACAATAATAAACTTTTCTTCTTATGCAGTGGCCGTGTGCATGAGCATGTACAGCATTCCTTCCGCATCGCATACCGCTTAAAGCGAGCTCTAAGGTAGCTCCTTCGTAGTATTAAAAGCCGATCTCAGAGGCGATGCTTTGAGTTGGGCAGGAAAGAAGAGAAAGCGATGGGAAGAGCCTGAAACACGTCGAACACTATATATATATATAAGAAAAATAAACGGGTACACGAACGATAAAGCAATACTTTTATGCCTTACGTTTCGGCCGTGGCACGGCCTACGTCAGAGAAGAGGTTGACGAAGGCCGTGCCACGGCCGAAACGCAAGGCATAAAAGTATTGCTTTCTCGTACGTGTACCCGTTTTTTTCTTACACAGACCGAACCCACTGAACTTTCCTGCTAAACTTTTTTTTGTGCAGGGAAATATGCGGGGATTTTTGGTGATGTATGCGGGGAAAAAATGCCGGAAATGGGGAATTTTCGGGCCTCGGAAAGGGAATTCTTCTGTCCAGGACGGAACATCACTGCCTTCGAGGACAAGCGCGCCCGGACGTCCCAACCGTACAGCCTGCTAGGCCTCCACGGCAGGAATGAAAACGTTCATTTATGAAGCAGTGGTGCCTTCTATCCTCCTGCTTTCTCTCGTCTTCTATCTAACATCCCTGCTCCTCACCCTCATTTCACTTTTCCGTCCAATTGCCATACTATAGCATAAAAGGCTGTGCAATATATTCCCTTACCCGTCTTCCTCACCCTCTCTTCCCTTTCCCGCCCCCTTGCCATAATTGGGAATGCTACACATGGTTTCGCCTGCGGGACACCAGGCGACTACATGAGATGTCAGCATACGGTGACAGCATACTCCCCCTTCCTCCTTTTCTTCCTCCTCACTTCCACCCCCCCCCCCCCCTTCCCATACCTGGCTGTGCTATAGGTGGCTGTGCTATACATAGTTCTTCCTGCATAACACCCTTCATGAATATGCTATGCTTTACCTTCTGCCTTCCTCCTTTCCATACTCATCCTCACTTCCCCTCTCCACCCCCCCCTTGCTATACACCGTTATGCTACACATGATTCTGCCTGCCTAACGCTATGCATGAATATGCTATGCTTTACCATCTCCCTTCCTCCATTCCATCCCCCTCATCTTCACTTCCCTTCCTCACCCCCCATTGCTATACATGGCTATGCTACACATGGCTATGCCTATAACGCCATGCGTGACTATACTATGCTTTACCCCCCTCCCTACTTTCATTCAATCCTCATTATACTCACTTTCCTTTCCCACCCCCTTGCTATACATGACTATGCTATACATGGTTTTACCTGCGTGACGCCATATATGGTTATGCTATGCCTTGCGCACTCTTTTGATTGGGATTCCTCTTTCCGTAACATTGGGATTCCTCTTTCTAAAATAACCTGTCGTCTTGGCGATTCGCCTCGTGCACTTGAGACACCACAGCAGTGCGCTCACCGTCTTCCGCGGTGTAGACGATCACCTCGTCCGAACGCGGTCCGGCGCCCACGGCGTTGTACGCCTGCACCAGGACGCTGTACTTGGTGAACTTGCGCAGATTGTTGAGCACGCACTCGCCGGCTGCCTCGTCGCCGTCTCCTCTGCTCTCGACCGTCTTGTAGAGGTGCAAGTCGCTCGAGTTGTGCAGCTTGTAGCCCACGTAGTAGCCACGGATGGCGCCATGACGAAGTTCGGGCACCGGAGGCTGCAGGCGCCACTTTCACAGTTCACTGCTTGGAACTCTGCTATCACTTACACGCTTCTCTCCACAGTGTCGTTATTCGTAGGGAGAAACAAGTGCGATTGTTCTGTGCAGTGGACGACACACAGCAAGGCTATGAATGCGTATTAAACGTAGCAAAAGAAAGTCTTTGTTGCAGGCCTGGCTAACGCGAGAATATTCGATATAACCATGTAGACACTGCCATAATTGTTCTAGTGGTTATTGGCGCTCGAATGCTGACGCGCAGGTCGCGGGATCGAATCGTGGCCGCGGCGTCAGCATTTCGATGCTTAGATTTAGGCTCACGTTAACCCTGGTGCTCGAAATTTCATGAGCCGTCCAATACGGCAACTCTCATAATTATATCCTGGTTTCAGGACCTAAAACCTCAAAATTCTTCTTCTTCTTCTTCTTCTTCTTCTTCTTCTTATTATTATTATTATTATTATTATTATTATTATTATTATTATTATTATTATTAGTGCGGTACTAATTTATGTTAAGTGCCTAGGCCATTTCGAGAACGAACACTCATTGTTGAATCAAAGATTACAAGTCGCTTGTCAGAACACTTTGAGGGAACATTTCAGCTTGCTTTCATAAAACGAAGGAGAATCTTTGCGCCGTGTCTGGAAAGCATTATTGCTTTTAACAAATAGCATGGGTAAGAACCGGGTAAAATATTTATGCCATGAACTAAATGTTTCATTTTGACGTTAGTTGCCTATTTTCATGTAATTATGTTGATAAAATATTTCTGCAACCAAATGGAAAGGGGTAGGGGAAAACATATAGTATTCAGTGCTTATTACATAAGCTCGAGTTCGCCTTGGCAAAAAATAAAAGCGCATGAAAATTCTAGGAGCAATTTCTGTCATCATGCACGGATGTTGTCGCATCTATCGTGCTATCTACGTTGCAGACAGCGTCATTCGGGGCATTTAGCCTCGTTGAAAATTCAAAATGCTAAAATTCGCGGTACATAATTCGTCCACAAATAAATGGGAAAGGGCAAATGCAAACGCTCGTTCTATCATGCATTCATCTCAAAAGCAGAGAAGCGTGATAAGCTGGGCCGGTTGGTTCATGTTTATATGCGAGAAAAACCAGCGAAAACTCAAGACAAGGACGAAAAAGATGGCACTTCCAATCACATACCGTCGCCGGACAGACAACCACTTTATTGACGCATCCACGTATTGAACGCGAACGCGAACTGAATTGAAGGCGAACACGAAGATTGATCCCGAAATGCTTCAGGCGCACCACATAAAAATGTGCACGTTTATATAAGTGAAGTCTATCTGAATATCACAGAAAAAAAGAGTGGCTGTTTCTGTCAAGGTGCGGCTGATTATCTTGGGAATGATAGGCTTCGGTTTGTAGCTTGCGCGCGTGCGCGGAATAAGGGTTTATGTATACGTGGAGGCGTCAATGAGGTGGTTGCAAGTCCGATGACGGTGTGTAACTGAATGTGCCTTCTTCATCCTTGTTTCGAGCGTTTGCTGGTATTTCTCGCATCTCAAAGCAGACAATTGCCGAAGTGAGAGGCTGTCGTAAGTCTCACCTTCCAAGTAACCTTTAAGGGATTGCGGTCCCAATGTCTGGACGGAAACATGCGTTGGCGGACCTCCAGGCACTGCGATAGAGGGACGAAAATATACGTGAAACGTAAGTACCACCGTAGTATAGCGAAAATGCAAATTAAATAACTGAATGCTAAGAAAGCACAATTAGAGCAAGACGCACTTGCTAACTCAGCTTATCTGTTTTCTCTTAATATGGTGGAATTCCCACTCAATTATCTTGTTGGAATGGAACGCTTTCAGCAAGACGTTCTTAACGTGTCTAAGTCGGGTAAGTTGCCACATCGATGTTAAGTCTGTGATTTCTGCGCTGCATGTTGTCTTGACAACTTTACATTCGAAACAGCCATAGTACTCAGTAGCTGCCTTGTTTTGTCTTTTCGCATAAATCCCGCCATATGTCTAACCTGTCGGTTGTCATGAACGTTAGGCACGCCTTTTTTGTATTATATATATATATATATATATATATATATATATATATATATATATATATATATATATATATTTGGCATGCTAGATGTATCTCGCTGTGCTTTTATAGTCTTCACTTACACTTCAATAAATATAAGCCACTGTACCTAGATTACTTATATACAAAAGGCATGATGCGAAAAAGCTATTGATATCGACTACAACACTAAAGCCAATTTAATTTAATCCGTCCGTTGTAGGTATACTTTACTGGGCAGGGCAGGCTAGAGAAGGGGCAGGGGCGATGGGAAGAAACGCAAACAGCGCGGCATCAACGGGCCCTGATGTTTCGCATTTTCTTTTCAAGCGGTTGTACCCTAGATGGTAATAGATATCTTCTAGAGTCAACCACGATACAATTAAGGACCACTCTAGCATCTTCTTATCGCCCTTGAGGTCAAAGCGCGATGAAAATAGTGCGCCACGCTGTTACCGTTTCTTACCATCGCCCCTGTTCTTGTAAGCGACATTGAATTAAATCAAAAATGCACAAAACGCCGATACCTGTAATCAGGCGCATCGCTCGCATGCCGTATTTGATTCACTTCGATACCGCATATACTACCGGACTGTCACAAACGAGATTAATGTTTTAGCTTACTTAGGACAACTGGACTCCCTACAGTACTGTCGCAGTTGCGTAAGCTTGCCTCATGAACTTTTTATTATTCGTGCAGACAAGAACACCTACACCAACAGCCTTTTCCGTCTGCTTGGCTTCACGCTTAGAATTAAAAGGCTAACGGGCGAACATTCTAGACGTATGGACAAAGTTGAGAACAAGCCCATGAAGTCTACATGGCAAGGCTAAGCATTGTAACATCGCATTTCGATGGAGGCGAAATGGTAGAGGCCCGTGTACTGTGCGATGTCAGTGCACGTTAAAGAACACCAGATGGTCGAAATTTCCCGAGCCCTCCACTACGGCGTCTCTCATAATCATAGCGTGGTTTTGGGACGTAAAACCCCAGATATTATTATTAAGCATTGTAACACGACACTCTGACATGTGTCGTTATTGATTTGCTGGCTCGTCGGAAATACGGTGTAGGATCATTCTTTAACAGATCCGATTACGCTTATCTTGAAGCTCAGGCAGCTCAACACATGTGCTTTTCCGGTGGGAGAGACTTGAATACGGTCTGAATTGGGCTGCTCTCGATCAACTTTATAGTTGCAGGCTAACGAAAAATGTGAACATAAAGTAAAACTCCTGATTAAGAATCCCTCTAGTTTCTGACGTCACGTAACGTATAGGAAATGAAAACTGAGGAAGATGCCAAATATCGATTAGAGACAAAATGAAATTATGTAGGGCGCACCTTCCTCGTCCGTGGTGACCAGTAATGGCGGCTGGGTGAAGGGCCCCACGCCAAGCGCGTTGACCGCCGCCGCCCTCAGGTGGTACGAGGTTGAAGGCTGTAGACTGCGCACCGTCCACGACGTCTGGTCGCGACCCGCGCTTACGTTGCGGACCCACGAACCCGAGTCCGCCAACCAACTAGCTGCGTAAAAGAAAGAGACTCCGTTCCATGCTACAGGTCTTTTCTAAAGAAAAGCAGCGGAACACCCAGATACGTGTCACGATTGCCACAAAATACCGCCGACTTCCACATTACATCTCCAATAAGGTCTCTCTTCAAAGATTTTTGTTTGTTCCTGCGTGATAGGAACATATGAACAATTTGTGCACAAGGACGACATTCTGCATGCATTGTACAGTGCCGTCCACTGTTAGGGTGGACACGGCTTATCGTGGCCGCGCTCCGCGCAGCGCCAGTGCAGCCGGCGTGGCCGCGCGTCGAAACTTAGCGGCGCATGCGCTCACGGACACACGGGAGATGTTTTACGTCGTCTTCTGGATCGCGTGAGCGTGTGGTACCGTAGCAGCCAAGCGCCGGTTTTGCTTGTCTGTCGTACAGTAAGATCGGCGCGCTCGTGTGCGCCTGCGCCGCTTCGATGCGCTGCGCGGCCGCGCCGGCTGCACTGGCGCTGCGAAGAGCGCTGCCACGCTGCCACTGGCGCTGCCACTGTACTTCGACTTTTCGTACACCTGTTCTGATAACAGTGGATGAGAGAGTTCTGTGCTGAAGCCTATATACAACATGATATATTGCCCTGCGGCTTTTTTTTTTTTTTTTTAAACACGAGCGCTTATTTCTCGATGTCTCTCCGAAACTACATCGTCACCCGAGATGGCTTGACATACATAATGCACCACACACAAAAAACCGCCAGGCCTGCGCGGAACTCGTAGCACAGCCACAGCGAAAGCTGGGAGAGCGGCCTTTCTAGAGCCTTTTTTAAACGTTCTTGGGGCAACTACAACAACCGCACTTGCGTGGTACCCACTACGCCATAAAACATAATTTTGTGTAGTGGGGAAGCGTCTACTATGCCATTATTCGTCATTCTTCACAAAAGCGCCGTACCCACTACACTCTTGTAACGCATTATGTGCACTTTGTTGATGCTGTGGCTGACGACGATGAAGAATTTCGCCTGAGGCTTTTGTAATGCGTTGGAGCATTGAACGACCCACTCGTTACGCAATTCGATTTGTGTGACGCCTGGTTCTTACTTTATTGTTCTAAAAGGCGCAGCAGAGTCACAGCGAGAGCTGGGAGAGCGGCCTTTAGCCTTTTACAGCGAAAGCTGTATATGGCTAGGAGAAACGAAAAACTGTTCGGCATCTGTGTCACGAGCGGTCTCCATTGGCTGTGCTATCAGTTACGTCGTTCTGAGCGTCGTACCAAAGCTCGCGCGCCAAGGGCGCGCGAGCTTGGGTACGACGCTTGCAAGGTCAAACGCTTGCAGCCACGGCGCGCTCTCTGGCGCGCCAAAGAAACGGCGTTGCGAGCAGAACAGCGTCGACGTGATTGCGGGAGCGCGTGCGCCGGGGCGAACGCCCGCTTTGGGCGAGAGTTTCTCCAGCGTCACTTTGGCTTCGGCTGCGACGTCTGTGACCGCCTGTGGTTCGACCACAACCTGGCAACGATAACTGTGGAAGGCTTCAGTGCAGCGTCGGGTTGAACCCACTGCTAAACACCGGGGCCGCACATTTCAGCTTCGCTGGTTAACCATTTGTACGGAGTGCTTGGGCGGTGATTTTTAAACTCTCTTGGGGCAACTACTACAAGCCCACTTGCATGTTACCCACTACGCTATAAATCATCATAATTTTTGTGTAGTGGGGAAGCGTCTACTATGCCATTCTTCGTCATTCTTCATAAAAGCGTGGTGCCCGCTACACTCTTGTAACGAATTATGTGCACTTTGTTGATGCTGTGGCTGACGACGATGAAGAATTATGCCGCAGGCTTTTGTAATGGGTTGGAGCATTGAAGGACCCACTCGTTACGCAATTCGCATTGTGTGACGCCTGGTTCTTACTTTACTGCTCTAAAACACTTTACAACACATGTTAACGCGATTCCTTACCCGATATGAAGCCTGCCTAGGGTCAGTTTGCACCGCAGTTTCAAGCAGTGGCGTAGCTCAGTGGTAGAGTGCTGGGCTGCCACGCAGAGGACCCGGGTTCGATTCTGTCACAGGTGTTTTTTAATTTATTTAGTTTTTTTCTTATTTCTTGCGATATTGGTTACGGACACCGGCGGCGGCGGCGGCGGACAACTACGGCGCAGAAACGACCCTTGTTGTGATCTCATAACAGCTTTCGCTGTAAAACGATCCACAGTACACGTATAGCCACTTGTACTACTGCAGCTGACGTGCCGGTATTTTAAGGCGAAAGCCTTTAATGTCTCATGCTCACGTCCGTCCGTCCGTCCGTCCGTCCGTCCGGTGGTGGTGGTGGTTGTGTGCGTCCTGACCACCCCTACTGCGCATGCGCAATCCCTTCCCACGCACCTCCTCTATTACGCTCGCCCTCTCTCTCCCCTAGGTATCCCTCCCGCCCGCGGCGTTTACGCACCCATTGCGCATGCGCGTCGCCTGCCCCCTCTCTCTCCTATCCTACGCTTCCCCCTCTCTCTCCTCTAGGCATCCCTCCCCGTGGCATCCGCACCCTCACTGCGCATGCGCGTCCCCTCCTCCATCTCGCTCCTCTAGGCATCCCTGCCCGCGGCAACCACACCCCCACTGCGCATGCGCGTCCCCTCCCCCCTCTCTCCTCCAGGCATCCCTCCCGCAGCGTTTACACCCCCAATGCGCATGCGCGTCCCCTCCCCCCCTCTCTCCTTTCCTACGCTGCCCCTCTCTCGCAAGAAACTCGCTAGCGTCTGCTAGCGAGTTTCTTAATTGAAAAAAAAAATTACACCATCTCCCGCTAAAGGGGACCATGTGTAGATGTGACGCAGCGGGCGCTAACGCTTACACTGGCGGCGGAGTTGACGCTGGCGCTCATCGCAGCGTTGCGCAGGAGAGAAAACTGGGGAGGCGCAAAGCAGGCAGGGATGGAGCACTGTTTCCTACTGGAACATGCCAATCGGTGCTAATGGGCAATGAGAGACAGAAGACTCCGACTGGACACAGAGACCCGCACTCAGCTTTTAGTTAACGCGCACGCTGCGAATTTTTATTGTTCAACAACGCACAGGAGAAATCTCCCACCGGCACCACCTTGGAGGTCAAGATCCATTGCCATATATACGGGATGGCCAGTGAACGGTTGTGCAGCGCGAGCAGTCGGTTTTTTCAACCAAGAAACTCGCTAGCAGACGCTGCCTGCGTCGGCGTCGCGAGGCGAGAGAGGGGGGAAGCGGAGGAGAGGAGAGAGAGGGGGGTGACACGCATGCGCAGTGGGAATGTGAACGCCGTGGGCAGGGATGCGTAGAGGAGAGAGGGGGGGGAGCGTAGGAGAGGAGAGAGAGGGGGGACGCGCATGCGCAGGGGGGAGTTAGACGCCGCGGGCAGGGATGGAGAGAGGGGGGGGAGTGTAAGAGGGGAGAGAGGAAGGGAGGCGCATGCGCAGTGAGGGTGTGGTTGCCCGTGGGGAGGGATGCCTAGAGGAGAGAGAGGGGGAGAGGAGGTTTTTTATTTTTATTTTTTCTTTAACTGTTTGCGCATGCGCAGTAAGGGTGGGCACGCGGCACACCACCACCACCACCACCACCACCACCACCGGATTAAGCTTCGCCATAAGATGCTTCACATCTAAAAATTGACGGCAGATCCACGAGGTGAATGATGATGAGATTGGGCGAAGCTCCTGGAAGTAATTTGAAATTTCTTCCGTTAATTCGCTCGATAAAAATGACGTGAAACGATTGATTAAATGTTTTATCAAACTTTTATTGCTGGTTTCCGTTGTCCTTTCATTATGACCGCTTTGTGGTCGCTGAAATGTAAGCTAAGTGGTTCTTGCACTGGTTGCAGCGGCATCCTTATCCATACGAGCACACACCGACGGCAACGAGCATCGTCAACTACAAACCTGTATCGCGATATGGTTTTGATTATAAAACCATTGCTTTAGAAAACACCTGGCGTCTTTCGTTAAGCAGCTGGCGTCTTTTCGTTTTGCTTTAGAAACATCTGGTGTCTTTTCGTTTCGCTTTTAGAAAACATCTGGCGTCTTTCGTTGGTTTATTTCATCAATCAACGGCGTTTTGAACAACATTTTTATTGTTTAATCACGCACAGGAGAAATCTCACCAGGCACTACCTTGGAGGTAAACAATGGCTGCTACTGGGAATGAGAGACAGCAGAAGTCGGCTTTTTTTTTTTTTTTAACGTTTCCTACTGGAACATGCCAATGGCTGCTAATGGGGAATGAGAGACAGAAGAATTCGGCTTTTAGTTAACGCGCACGCTGCGAATTTTTTATTGTTCAACAACGCACAGGAGAAATCTCCCACCGGCACCACCTTGGAGGTCAAAGCGTAAGACTTGTTACGCACTACGACTACGACTACGACAACGACGAGGGACGAACGGGTGCCGCTTTAGGAGCTTCGCCCCTAAAAACCGACTGCTCACGCTGCACAACCATTCACTGGCCACCCCATATATATATAGGCACTGGATCTTGATCTGCAAGGTAGTGCCGGTGGGAGATTTCTCCTGTGCGTTGTCGAGCGATAAAAATTCGCAGCGTGTGCGTTAACTAAAGGCGGACTGCGGGTCTCTGTGTCCAGTTCGAGTCTTCTGTCTCTCATTGCCCATTACCAGCGATTGGCATGTTCCAGTAGGAAACACTGGTCCATGACTGCGTGATTGCGCCTCCCAAGATTTCTCTCCTGCGCAACGCCGCGATGAGCGCCAGCGTCAACGCCGCGGCCAGTGTAAGCGTTAGCGCCCGCTGCTTCGGATCTACACATGGTTCCCTTTAGCGGGAGATGGTGTAATTTTAAGATGAAAGCCTTTAATGTCTCATGCTCACGTCCGTCCGGTGTCCGTCAGTCCGTTTGTCCGTCTGTTCATCCGTTCGTCCGTCCGTCTGTCCGTCTGTCTGTCCGTCTGTCTGTCTGTCTGTGTGTCAGTCCGTCTGTCTGCTGTCTGTCTGTCCGTCCGTCCGTCCGTCCGTCCGTCCGTTTGTCCGTCTGTGCATCCGTCCGTCCGTCCGTCTGTCCGTCCGTTTGTCCATCTGTGCGTCTGTCCGTCTGTCTGTCCGGTGTCCGTCCGGCGTCCGTCCGTCTGTCTGTCTGTCTGTCCGTCCGTTTGTCCGTCCGTCCGTCCGTTTGTCCCTCTGTCCGTTCGTCCGTCCGTCCGTCCGTCCGTCCGTCCGTCTGTCTGTCTGTCTGTCCGTCCGTTTTTCCGTCCGTTCGTCTGTCCGTCCGTCTGTCTGTCCGTACGTCTGTCTGTCCGTCCGTCTGTCCATCCGAGCAATGGCACCGAATCAGGTGGCCGCCGGGGTGCGCAAACGGACGGCGGTCGCGTCGGACTCTACAGCGCTCGGGCTTTGCTTGCGTAGCGTTGCTGTGCCCAGCCCTTGGAATCATTCTGACCGACGCCGTCTCAATGGACACATGCGTCCACGGAATACACTGGCGAATTTACAAAGGTTCCGTCAATTTAAGCGCTGGAACGCGGATGGCGTTTGCGCGATGCGCAAAGCGCGAGAAAATACTAACGCATGCGAACGGAGGAAGATTAGTCTCGCGTCTCGCTGCGATTCGCGGTAAAAAATTAAAAAAAGAATACACGCACACATTCGGTTTGTGTGTTATCCCAGTGAGAGTGTAAAAGAAAAAAAGACATGGCATAGTCAGTGGAATGACCACACGCTTTTCGCCGAACACACTTTGGGATGTACAAAGTGTGCTTCAATTTTTTTCGGTAATGTCCTCTACGCAGTATCCCCCCCCCGAATATTTTAACGGCAGCGTATATACGTCTGGAAGTACACGTCAGTGCTTCAAAAAACAGAACTCACTAGTTTGGACATTCCCGCTGTTATAAAGCGAAGAGCTTTGTTTACTTCCTTCAATGGTAATCGTACTCTACAAAGGGCACGTTTCCCGCTCGACAGTGCAAAATAGATGTTGGAGACCTTTTTTGCTCACGTACCGTCATGCGAGAGCATTGTGGGTGTCGTAACCAAATTATGCGATGTTTCATACATATCGTGCAAGGCTTTGGAAGCAAGTAATGTTGGCCACAACTCCTTTATTTATTTTTTGTATTTCAATAAAAATAAAGAAGGCAGCAAGTTCGGTTGTCGAAACATGCAACTTTAATATTGAGACTATCTTATTTCAGATTTTTTTTTTCGCAGCTTCTGCCGAAGAATAATTTCAGTCATTAAGAGTGGATAACTTAGATTTAAGCATGTTTATTTTCAGAGCCCTAAAAGCAGCCCTACTTGCTAATTAAGCAGTGTGTCGGCATTTAAAAACAGCAGCACAAGCTATGTCGTGATTTTTTTTTTCGTATTGCAGCGTGAATTTGTAAACAAGCTTACAACTAATCGATAGCACGCGGCTTTTTGTTTTGTTTTTAAAGATGGTGTTTCTTGCCTGCAGGCTTGGACCTTTCAGGCTGCAGCCTTCTTCATTTCTTTCGTTTTAAAGAAATCGGAAACACGTTTCGTTTGCTCGTTAATGTGCGTCTAATGAGGTATGCGTCTCTGCCCGCGCCCATAACGATGATGCAAATGAGTTCCTTGAAAGCATTCATTCGGCTCATCGGCTTTTGAAAGCCTTCGGCAACTTCTTGAAGCCCGATCCTTTGACTTAGAGAAAAGAGGGAGCAGAAGATTCGCTAGCTCCACAGTGAGCTGTTGACTTTCGCGTAGAGATGCTGGAAACGGCTCTGAATAATTTCGTAAGACGGCAAGAGCTCTGAGTGCTCAGCGTCTTGTGATAAATACGGTGCCCAATCCTTACGCGACAACTTATATCCGAAAGTCCATTTATATTAACGCCTGAGGATATTTCACTACAAATAGACATGAATACAGAGACTTGGTAAAAAAAAAAATTGAAGGACACTTTGTACATTCCAAAGTGTGTTCGGCGAAAGCGTGTGGCCATTCCACTGACTATGCCATGTCTTTTATCTTTTACACTGTCATTGGGATAACACATAAACCGAATGTGTGTGCGTTTTCTTTTTTAATTTTTGCCGCGAATCGCAGCGAGACGTGAGGCAGACGGACAGACGGACGGACGGACGGACGGACAGACGGACGGACGGACAGAACGACGGACGGACAGATGGACGGACGGACAGATGGACGGACGGACATCGGACGGACGGACAGACGGACGGACGGACACCGGACCGACGTGAGCATGAGATATTAAAATTGAAGGACACTTTGTACATTCCAAAGTGGTTCGGCGAAAGCGTGTGGCCATTCTACTGACTATGCCATGTCTTTTATCTTTTCCACTCTCAGTGGGATAACACACAAACCGAATGTGTGTGCGTGTTCTTTTTTAATTTTTTACCGCGAATCGCAGCGAGACGCGAGGCAGACGGACAGACGGACGGACGGACGACGGACGGAAGGACGGACAGACCGACAGACAGACGGACGGACGGACGGACAGACAGACAGACAGACAGACAGACAGACAGACAGACAGACAGACAGACAGACGGACGGACGGACGGACAGACGGACAGACGGTAGGACAGACGGACGGACGGAGGGACAGACGGACGGACAGACGGACGGACACCGGACGGATGGACGGACGGACAGATGGACGGACGGACGGACGGACGGACGGACAGACGGACGGACAGACGGACGGACGGACACCGGACGGACGGACAGACGGACGGACGGACACCGGACGGACGGACACCGGACGCCGGACGGACATTGGACGGACGTGAGCATGAGACATTAAAGGCTTTCGCCTTAAAATTAAGCGCAATAAACGGGACAACAAAAGTAGAGACACACGGGACGAAGCACTTCGTCCTGTGTGTCTCTGCGTTTGTTGTCCCGCTTTTCGCGCTTAATTTTTTACTAAGTATGCTTCACCAACTGGCCCAAACCTCTACTCTTCTAAAGATACAGAGAAAGACGAGCATGTGTGTATGGTGTACAAGTAAGGAGATGTAATGGGGAGGAAACGTCTTAATGAATCGCGGATGTTTTTTGTTGAAGGGTGTGGCCGTATCATTGTTGTACACATTAGGTAGGTAACATATCAGGCAAAGAAAGTATTCGATGGATGTAGTGGATGGCGATTAAAAGAAAGAACAAAAATGGCATCAATATATCTAAAGTCTAGGCTTTGACAGAAGAGGCAGCTGAAGCTTCTCAGGCGGGAAACAAAGGTGTTCCCAAGCGGGAAACAAAGGTGTTAATGAGGTGGGATGAATAGGAAGCTCCGTGATGATTGGCCATTATTTTACATGCGAGAATCGAATATCTTTGCCCTTTAGTGTGATCGTGAAAACACCTTGATAATTTCATTTCCAATTCAAAGAAGTACATAAAAAATGAAAAAAATAAAAATTAGAGGATGAGTCTGAGGTGCGACAGCTCTTTTCAGGAGGCATTTGCTGCTGCACTATAAAACGTCTATTGAAACTGTCGGGTACGGTGTCAAGCATTTTCACCCGCCCCGATGGTCTAGTGGTTATGGTGCTCGACGGCGGACCCGCAGGTCGTGGGATCGAATCCCGGCTGCGGCGCCCGCTGTTTCGACGGAGGTGAAAATGCTCGAGGCCCGTGCGCTTAGATTTAGTTGCACGTTAAGGTATGAGGCCAAGTGGAAAAAGCGACTTTTTTTTTTTTCAAAATGTCATTTTTTTTTGGTTTTTGGTCATGTTAAACGCGCAATTTATTCCCCTTCATTTTGCTGCAAAAGGTTTCTGTCTACGCAGATTTTTTTTCAAAAGATACAAGGAAAAATGTGAGACCACCCATTCATCACCTACGAAACCGAAACTGAAAGTGCCAGTTTTGTGTGAATCATAAGATTACCTTGATATGTAGTATTTTGTCGGTTATTTAGCAATCATAGCAACTGTGAACATGTAATAATGATCTAAAAGCGTTGTCAACACATAATTTTTGATCATAAAAAGTCATAAACTTCTCACCAGGTGCACGCGTAACGTGGTACATGTGTTGATCACACTCAATGACACGTAAGTGAGCCTGTAAACCATCAAATTTGCTTTGTTTGACGCTGTGTGTCATTTCAATAGTGGAAGCAAAAGCACATGATACTTTTTAAGCAAATGCGGATCGATCCAGGCCTCTACACTACAAAAGCTTCCCTCACAAATGATCCGCACCGCAGTGCGAGAACGTCCCGTCGTGGCACTGATGCAATACAAGCTAGAAAAAAAAGAAAAAAAAAAGAGAGTTGCCGCTCGAGCAAAGGCACACAATAGTAAGTTCCACGATGCAACTGGCAACAAATATTGAGAATCTTAGCGCTCTTGATCACCTTGTGTAAGCGCTGCACCTGTTTCAAATCTTTTTTGTTGATTTTCTCAGGACTTATAGACCAGAGCACGCCTATCTCGCACCCAGGCACCTAGGCTCCCGGCGGCATACTCTCGCACCCAGACGCCATGTTTGTATAGAACTGCCAAGGCGTGTACCTGTTACATGGTAAGCGGCGTGTCCGGGACCTTAATATACGAGAAAGCGCCTATGCACGCCGCTCCCGCTTACAAGAAGTCGTCTGGGCACCACTGCGCTGTCTTTGGATGCGAAAACAATCAGCGCAAGAGGAAGATATCACTCAGCACTGTCTGTGAAAATGACAACACAACATGGGAGTCGTGCCGGTGCGGTGTTTTGAGATTGCACAGATTTCCATCCGCAGCGAAAAACGACGAGCTCCGCCGCCAGTGGATAATTGCAATCAACAGGAAAAACTACAAGCCCAGTAGAAGTGTACGAGTAAGTACACTTACTGCGTGTATTCAAACGTGACGCCAGCTATTTCGCTTTACAGCAGTAATTTGCGTGCAGTATGCCTGTAGTATGCGGCACCAAATCATTGTCGTACTCTTTCGCAGGCCGCATGCCAATAATAGGAGGTATTAGGACTCACGCGTGCACGCACACTGCGCACGTTTAGTACAAATGTAACGGCGTACTGTCGCGATGCAAAGAAACGTGAACAGCGGAAAGCGTGGCTTTCGACTCGGTCGAACTGCGACATGCCTTGACTGTCGCTAGGCGAATCTGTGCTTTCAGCCGGCGTAGCACTACATCTTGCGCTGGCTGGCACTTTCGCACGGCGTGCACCGCGTGTGTGGGCTCCGAGTGCCAGGCATGACTGGCTAATGATATACATATGCACTGCATGAGCGCAAGCCGGAGCGGGATTCTAGCGCTACGGTGACACCGGCTGAACGCACAAGTTTTGCTTAGCGACAGTCAAGGCATGTCGCAGTTCGACCGAGTCGAAAGCCACGCTTTCCGCCGTTCACATTTCTTTGCATCGCGATAGTACGTACCTGATAAAGTTGCTTCCGCAGTCAGCAATGCACGTGCTGTAGACATTCCGGACCGTCGAGGAAGGTCTTCTCAACGTTTCACAAGAAAACAGCACAAATTTCCAGGCGAGGAAAAGCGCGAGACATGCTTACAGCCATACTCGGGCTGGGAGGTTTCGCGTTTGAGCTGCGGAGCGTCTGCTAGCCTGGCAGTTCCAGGTGTTGCTTCGCCGCGCATGCAACAGGTGGCGCGACGTGCTGCCTATTATGGCGGCACACACTGAACTCGCTGTGTTCTGGTGTATATTTCTGGTATTTTTCCGTACGCGAACAGTCATAACTCTTTTTCTAATAAACATTTTTCATTAAAACTTGCCACACTTCATTATCACCTTAGTAGGCGTGTAATGAACCTCAATGAGCAAAATTGTGCCACAAGGTTTAATATGAGAGAGAGAGAGAGAGAATAAAAAGAGAGAAAGGCAGGGAGGTTAACCAGAAGTGTAGCATCCGGTTTGCTACCCTGCACTAAGGGGACGGGGAAAGGGAAAAGAAAGATGGAAAAGGAAAGTGAAGAGGAGAGTAGACGCGCGAATAAAAAAGAAAAAAGAAAAAGAGGGCAGGGCGCTATAGCCTATTCAATAGGCCACTGCCATGCAAAAAGTTCAGTGAGGCCTTGACTGACTTTCTCTGTGAAGACAGTTCGCGTCGGCATTCGAGCACTGACTGTTCTGACAAGGGTCTGTCGTCAAGGCGGGCCAACACAGCAGCTAGCGGCCGTCTATGCGCGCTGTAGCGAGGACAGTGGCAAAGCACGTGCTCAATAGTTTCATCGCTGCCGCAATGGTCGCAAGCAGCACTGTCTTCCATGCCGATTCGGAATGCTAAAGATTTGGTAAAAGAGACACCAAGCCACAGTCGGCAAAGCACCGTTGTCTCGAGTCGAGAGAGTCCGGACGGAGGCCGAAGTCGACGAGACGGATCCAGCCTATGCAGACGCGTGTGCCGTGAACTTGCTGCGTTCCACAGGGATTTAACATCTTCATTTGGTATCGCTCGTATTTTCATGGCAGCATCAGTCCTTGAGAAAGGGATGGCTTCTTGGATACCGTCTTCGTGCGCAGATCTAGCAGCTGCGTCGGCATGTTCGTTGTCCAATATGCCGCAGTGACTTGGAAGCCACTGAAACGTGATGTCATGTCCTTGGATGAAGAGGTGGTGGAGGAGCTCTCTGATTTTCAACACTAGTTGTTCATGAGGTCCTCGACGTAAGGCGAATATTAAACACTGTAATGCTGCCTTGGAATCCGTGAACACGCTCCATTTCTTGACTCGTTGATGGTGAATTACTTTAAGTGCGCTTCGTAGAGCAGCAAGTTCCGCAGCTGTGGATGTCGTCTGGTGAGATAGCTTGATATGGCTGCCTGTTATACGAAGGTGGCCCTAGTGCAAATACATACTTTTTGGTTATTTTCTCGCTATGTTTTTAATAGTGATCAGATC
Organism: Rhipicephalus appendiculatus; assembly: GCA_030522465.1. Lineage (NCBI taxonomy): Eukaryota > Metazoa > Arthropoda > Arachnida > Ixodida > Ixodidae > Rhipicephalus > Rhipicephalus appendiculatus. The sequence continues at coordinate 8,121 of JALIZH010018198.1, read as the reverse complement.
TAATTTTTTTGGTTCATTGCACAGGCCGAAGCCTTTTTTATGTCCCTGCAAAAAATAAAATTTTTTTTATTGAGCGGAATTTGAGTTAGGAGTGTTCGCGTGAGGCCCCCTTTTAATGACATTTTTAATTATGAAAAATTAACAAAAAATAGGACTTGCTTTAAAATGCTCATATACGCCTAAAAAGATGTGTTTTATATTGTAGGCTAATAATATCTAGTGATTATCGCTTTAAAAAATTTTTCAGACACTTGGCCTCATACCTTAAAGAACCCCAGGTGGTAGAAATTTCCGTAGCCCCCCCCACTACGGCGTCTCTGATAATAATATAATGATATTGGGACTTGTTAAAGAAGCGCCAAAAAACACGGGGCTGAAGCAGAGAATACACAGAGGACAGGCGATTGTCCTGTCTTAAGCTGCTGCCATGTGTGTATTCACTGCTTCGTCCCCGTGTTTTTTCGCGCTTCTACAACATGAACGAATTCCAACTAGGCCAAATAGAAGTGTTGCTGGTTGTGGGACGTTAGCCCTCAACAATTATTATCAAATATAACTAAGCATTTTTGTGTGAACGCTGGCTGTTTGGCTTAATGGGACAGGTGGAAATGCAAGAAAAAGGAAATAAAGATGCGCAGATCACGTCCTTCCACATGGTCATCATTCTTAAGTACGTTTTTGCTCACACGATAAAAGGAGTCCATAATTTCTTGGTTACATAACTACATCACGATATTTGGCCATAGCTGCTGTACATACACGCCACCCCGCTACTCTGCGCACGTCAACGATTTTGTTGTAAGACTGGTTGGTCGCGTTATTCCATATAACCAACGGAAAGTGAGTGCCGTGAATGCTTCATGCGTCAGTCAGCGTTATGACAACGTGAGCGAACAAGCTCCCGTCGCAAAAATCTCGGACCAGTGCAGTCGGTAGACTTCCGCAGGGTATGTTGGGCTGGAGAATTGAATGTGTCGGTGGATGCACTCATTTGCTGGATATTACAGAATCGCAAATGCGCAACATGCGATGAATTTAACATAAGACTGCTGGCACTAAGAAAGAGCGTGACAGACTGAACAGTACGTATTTGAACATAGCAACATACCAGAGTTGTTCTTGTACTGTATGAGATAGGACTGGATAGGGCTGTTGCCGTTGTATGGCTCTCTCCACGTGAGGCTTGCTGAGCGGCTGTTGACGCTGGTCACGTTGAATTCAAGGGGCGCTTCCGGAGGCTCTGAAAGAAATTTTGTTGGCAGCGAACATGCTTCACAAAAATGTTTATGGAACAAATAATCTAGTAACAGAAATGAATTAGCGTAGCTTGCAGTGGAGGAGCAATGCTAAAAGGACAGCGGCGCGGATGGGCACCTAGGTAGTCCTGGCTTTTGAGGTTTCGCTAAGTTCAGCATGTTCTCACTTTCTTTCTGCCTCTATTTCTTTCTTCTTTATTTTCTCTGTCTATTTCTATTAATTTTTTCTCTCTCTCTATTTCTTTCTCATTCTTGCTCTTTTATCTTTCTTCCTCTTTCATCCCTTTCTCTCTCTACATCTCATTCTATTTATTCCTCTGACTTTATTTGATTCTTTCTCTTTCTTTCTTTGTCTTTCTGCATTTCTTTCTCTCTCTTTCTGACTTCCTCAATCTTTATACGCTATGCTTTACTCTCTCCCCTGCTCCTTTCCCTCCTCTACACCATTACATCTCCTCACCTCATGCGCACCCCCCTTTCCCACTTCAGTGCTACCCTATACTATAAAAGGTTATGCTCAGATGCCCTAGTGTGCCTAGATAGCGGGATAGTTAGGACCATCGCCTTCGGATCGGTGGTACGCAGGTTCGAACACCGCCTCGTGAAGAACTTTTTTCGCCAAGAATTTATTTCTTTGTCTTTCTGTCTCTCTGCACTCGTAATGCCGCTTCGTAATGCCGCACAAACACACACACGCGCACACACACACACGCGCGCGCGCACGTACACACACACACACACGCACACGCAAGCATGAACACGTGCACACGCCCGCGCGCGCACGCATTACGGAAGGAAATAAGTGAATAACAACGGCGTGGTGTATTTGCGAGGCACCTTGCACGATGAGCCGGATGTGCTTCTCGTCCTGGCCGTAGTCGTTGGCCACTTCGCACACGTATATCCCAGAAAGCTCCCGCTGTGCCCCGGGAAGCGATAGAGTGGACACCAGTCCGTCCGGCAGAGACTTTGTCTTCACACGTGAACCCCGCCTGTAAGGTGTTTGCACGACAATTTTGGGGGCGAGAGACAACGCGTCGATTGATGTTACGTGAATTTTCACTTTGACTAAAATGGGGTAAACTTGCTCCCAAGTTAGATCAGGCGGATCAGGGGTAGTGAAGCCGCCGCACAGAACGCTCATGCTTCATTAGGTGCACCCTACACCATACTGACTACCTATGACAAACGATTGACAAAATTTAGCAAGTAGTGAATAATGTAACCTAATGCTGTATACATTGGCCGTTTTAAGAATTGCGAGCAGACTGTAAAAGAGCTTCCTGACAATACATAGATAATTCCTGGGCACTATAAAGTTTTCCGTCGCAGTGCAGAAAGAAATAGTGGGCAGCTTGCACTAGTGGCGCAAGGAACCATCAGCGGAGCTAGTGTTCTACTTAGCAATGTTTTGCTAGTAATGCCAAACTATTGCTAGAGCTGGTAAGCTTTTGCTCGTAGTACTTTGTATGGCTAGACTTGTCTATTCTTGTGTGATTTCGGTCTGTTGCCCATACTACGCACATATCCCGTGGTTTTGGTGGGAAGATATCACGTGACTAGCTGCGTGATGTTACGTGATTTTAGTCACGTGAGTATGGTTACGTGATTTTACGTGTTCTTTGTTATGTGACTAGCTGTTACGTGGTTTTGGCGGGAACGTGCCTGGTGAAAAGCTGCTGCGTGAGGCTAATGATTTTAATCGCATGGCTAGGTTTTCGGTGATTTATGGGGGAAACATGTCACATGAGTAGCCGTTATGTGTGTTGTGACTTCAGTCGCGTGACTAGCTGTTACGTGTCTTTTGTCGAGAACATGTCACGTGAGCTTACGGTATTTTAGTCACGTAACTAGCTGTTACGTGATGCTACGGGATTTCCGTCACGTTACTAGGTGTTACGTCATTTTATTCGTGTGACTAGCAGCTATAAAGTGGTTTTTGGAGGAACATGTCACGCGATTTCCATCACTTGATTCGATGTTACGTGATTGTACGTGATTTTGAGTGACGTGAGTAGTTGCGTGATGTTCCGTCATTTAAGACACGTGACTAGTTATTACGTAATGTTACAACATTTTTGTGCCGTGACTAGTTGTTCCGTGATTTTCATCCCATGGCTATAAGTAACATAACGGATATAAGTAACGTAACGGGCACGCCCAACGAAGTTTTCGTATTCCAAGCCGGACGAATCGGCGCACGTGTTGTGGGAGCGACGCAGAAGTTGAAGAGGGCGAAGCGAGCGCGTACCGTCTCATGATGATGATAATTTCTGTTCGCACGACCCGGTGCTACGAAAAGCTTAAAGAGCTCCGCTCCTTAAATCTGTGTACTGGTCCGTAAAGTAGATTCATGTACTTTTCCGCCAAACTTCCGTAGTCTAAAGTATAATATTTATCATTTACACAACCGTGGAAGAAACAGTTCGACGTACGTGATGATTACATGGCCGTGCTGAGCGAACGTCGAGTATGATGTGCTCACGCATAATAATAATTGTTGGGTTTTAACGTCCCAAAACCACGATCTGATTGTGAGAGACGCCGTAGTGGACGTTCACAAGGGTAGCTGTCTGCTGAGTCAATGCATTTTCTCTTTTTTTTCTCTTCTTTCCCTTTTTCTTTTGCGTTGCACCGTCATGTATTTAAGTGCATGTTACGGCTGCAGCAATAAAACTATGTTGTCAGACAGCGCAGTGTGTCGTGCTCTTTCTTGTCCGTGTGTTCCCGCGCTAGCAGTATACTCTTGTAGTGGAGGGCTCCAGGAACTTCGACCACCAGTGGTTCTTTAACGTGCACCTAAATCTAAGTACACTGGCCTCAAGCATTTTCGCCTCAATGGAAAATGCCGCCGCCGCAGCCAGGATTCGATCCTGGGATCTGCGAGTCAGCAGTCGAGCACCACCGTGGCGGGTGAAGTGCTGACGCGGTAGGCATCGAAGTGCTGATAGTTAAGGCTTACAACTTCGCAGTGAGCAGCGACAACCTGCACACTAAGCTTTCTCCCACAGACGGCGGAATGCTGCCGCTACTTCTGTTGTTCTGTGCTCATCAAAACAGCGACGCGTCATGAACTTACCAACCCGACCTGACTAAACTTGCTTACGTTAGATGTGCACACAAAAAGGCAGTAAAATAAGAGGATGCTTTGGAGCGTTGTGTGGTGGCAATGAAGATACGAGAACTCCGACATGAAAGCTGCGAGAAAAGCTTCTTTTCACGTACGAAATACGGCCAATATTGGTGACTGCAGGTGAGAAATGCGAACGATAAGTTCGAGGGGGCTTGTTACCAGTAACGCGAAAGTTGCTAACCAACGTAACAAACACCTTTATGCTATTGTTCTAGCACTTGTGGACCCGACTTTCATGTACGTACTTCATTTTCTAGCTGTTGTGCCGCCGATGGATTGGTGTGCACGCGAGTTAAAGATAAAATGATATGAACAACGTTAAATATAGCGGGATCACGCCGACACAGCAATATATATATATATATATATATATATATATATATATATATATATATATATCATTACTGGGCTCTCCAGTAATGCTATACTCTTGCTAGTGTTGCTACATAGACTTTTCAATAGGAAAGTGGCAGTTTTTGTGCACCTCGTGAAGAAGAAGATGCCAACCGATACACCTCTTCACAACCTAAAAATACTAAAACAGAAATACCATAAGGCTACGAGTATTCGTAGAATACGACGTGAAGGGCCACACTCCAGCGAGGAAGCAACGTTGCATTATGGCTCATTACAAAACGCCATGGGCTTGTATGCATGAAAATGTCGTTGAATATGCGCGGATAAATAATTCTCAAAGAATCTTTGCTGTTTCAGTGGGCTGTGGATAAAAGTTATAACAATAGAAATCGTTATTCCACGTGGTAGGTCTAAGTGAGCCATTTGCTACGTCGTCGGATGCCACTGTCTTCTTTTCTGGACATTCTCTGAAATTCTGGGTGCTTTTTCAAAAAACTTATACGCATCAACTTCCTGTTTTTTTTATGTGCTGCCTTAGCTACCGTATGAAGGTTTGCATCCAATGTGCGGCATTAGAAGTCGGCCTTCGTTAGTGGCCCTCACGTACAAACGCAAAGTTTCCAGCTAGACCCCGGCCTGGCCGCAAATCCTGCGTTTCTTCACCGTTAGCCGCGCCGCCTTTTTTGAGAACGATTCCCGCCGCTGATTTGCGACGCAGCTGTCGCCAAAGGCGTGTCCAGTAGAGCAAGGGCCGCCGAGCGTAACGCGTCGATACAGTTCATTTGTTCCTCGGAAGGAGCTCGCCGTTCCCCTATGGGCGTTTTCGCGAGCAGCGTTGGTGAGAGGACCGTTGGAGAGAGGTGGAGAGCCGAAAACGTTAGCAAATAAAGGGTCCTCGGAGAGAGCAAGCCGTTGAAAAATGGCACGGGGACAAACTTGTTTGGTCTTCGCAAGGAAGTCGCGAGCGCAGCTAAAAAAATCTACGGTTAGCTCGTTAGAAGTTGTTCTTCTGTAATGGACCTTCGCAATTTGAGAACAAAACGAGCGCCGTAGCCACGCTTACCAGGGCGATCATTATTATTACGATGGGAACACAGACGCTGCGCGAATGTGTTCCGATCGCGGAACAAGCCTTGCTCGAGGCCACTTCATCATACCACCGTCGTCAACGCCACGTAGAACGACACCCGGAGGACTGTTGGCAACGGTCACATAGAAGACAACGAAACAGCATCCCCGGCTCACCCACATTTCCACCCTCATGCACCTTGCAAGACTCCCATCCTCACCTCCTTGTCCTCTTTGTCTTTCTTTCCTGCACATATTTATCTCCAGTCTACGTATGCAATGCGGTAATCTTTATTCGCGTCTTTGTTTCCGTAATTTTAAGTTATCTTTCCTAAGTACTCCTCCTCCTCCTCTTTTTTGTTCCCTTTCACCGAGGGATCATTTCGCTCTCTTTAATGATCGCCATGGCTCAGCGAGCAGCCGGGACGCTGACGCGGCCGCACACTGAAGACGACACTGACACGCGAAAAAAATGGCGCGGAAGTTGGCAGCAGATGGGCATTCCATTCTGGCCCCTCTCCTTCTGCCGCCTTTCTCTTTACTCTTTTCCTCCCCCCTTTCTTTCGGTGCTTCCCTCGAAGGGGCGCGAAAGGATGGTTTCCACGCGGCCGCGACGAAACGCCCGTCCCGAATGTCCCGGAGATCCGCGTCGGAGAACGATCGAAGGACTGGCGGGAAAAGAGGGAAAGAATAACAAAGAGTTTACCCGTGCAAGCGAAGAAGAAAAGCAACGCACAATTTGTGAGTGTCTAGTCGGCGTCCGTTGCGGCTCCAGCTGATGTTGATGGGCGCATCGCCGGAGGCCCTGCACTCGAGGCCGACGCTGTGACCCCGCTGCACGGTCTGGTTCCGGTAGGACTCGTTGAAGCGCGCTGGAACTGCGAGGCACGGACATGGAAAACGTTTGACGCCGCAAGCAGGATGCGCTTAGGGTGTAACGCTGTGGCTACACAAGCGCTCAGTGACAGAGGAAGTACATCTACGAATGTCGTTTTGGTGGCTGTGTACAAGAAGGAACAGTAAATGTAAAGCGATGTCGTAGGAAGCAGTGCACTGTGAGAGGGTTGGCTCTGCTTATACCCCTGTCACACGGCAAGTCTAATGTCATTTACAACGAATGTCATTCGTTTGTAATGTCATTTGTTTGCTGTCACACGGGGAAACTAAATGTCATTCGATGAAAATGACATTTCCCGTCGAGTGAGTTCCCGAAACACATTCGCATTCGATTTCGGACCGAATGAGTAGTCTCGACGCCAGGGACTTTTAGGGAGATGGCTGTTAACTTATGTAAACATAACTTTTGTAATCTGTAAAGATCTTATTCTTTACTGCATTAGCTTATTACTGGTTTGATGGCATAATAGCACGTGCGAAAGTTCCTAAAAAAAGGTATACTCTCAGCTACAGCACCTGGACGCCGGCCATGTTTCCTTTGTGCTCTGGTGTCGTTGCCTGTATAGCGGGTGTTGATCGTACTATTGCACATGTTGTGGTGATCAAAGTGGTGACTATACGCGAAGTTGCTGCCGCCGTCTCATTTCTGCAGCCGGGGAGTCAGTCGTGCGCCCACGCTTCAGTTCACTGCATACTGACACTTCTAGGCACTATACTGACACCCCGCCATATCGTCGGCCATGTTGGTTTTCGAGTGCCTCTTGGCTTGACTTCGTTTGTGTCGTGCAGCTGTGGCAACTTGTGTAAAACGGCTGCGTTTATATTCTAGGAGCACCTTTTAAGTGATAAAAAATTATTTTTGAGGATACACGCATGTTACATGCAAGTTGTTATAGATCTTTATTTCTCCTAAAGCCACGGCTCAGGAGGCCTAAGGTCATCGTCATCATTTTAAAATGACATTTGTTTTCGTCGTGTGACAGCACGCAGGTAAAATGACATTAGGTCCGCTTAATGTCATTCGGTGTAAATGACATTAGATTTGCCGTGTGACAGCGGTATTAGAGATCCAGAATATTGTCGTGTAGCGTTCCCCTTTGTGGTTGCGGTTCTCTCCGTGTGTCACTTACTGGTTGCCGTATCCTCATTGAAATGAGCTTTGTTATTTCATTACAGGGGAGGACACAGGGCAACCGAGGAAGTTGCAACTGAATAGCCTATATTTACAGCGTAACGTGTCTTTAATCCGTCTTTTATCCGCGATGACATTTGATAAGTCACTCTCTCGGGCATAGATGATGTAGTCTTGGTAATTTGAATCTCAACAGAGGTGACAGAAAAGTGAGACCGGAGGTATATTGCGCTTCACTATACCAAGCATGCGTCACCAACTGGCCTAAACAAATACTC
>JALIZH010018197.1:0-37519 GCA_030522465.1 Rhipicephalus appendiculatus | reverse complement strand
GCGCGAGCACGGGAAAGGAAGAAAGCGATGTCCAAAGACCATTGCTGTGTGCCGCAATGCGTGGCATCGCGGTGGAAAGGTGGCAACGTATCGTTCTATCACTTCCCGAAGGATGCAGACGACGCGCGATGGAGAACGGCGTAGATCAGAAACTTACGCATTGGAAAGAAGGTGACGGACAATATGGTGGTTTGTTCTAATCACCTCGCTCGCGACGACTTCATTCTCCCTGACGAGTACGCCATTATTTAGCGTGTGTACATACTTGTCAATATTCGGGCTTCTTAAAGAGCGGAGTATAGTTTCGTTCAGAAACTTTGTTGCGTTATGTGTGTGAGTGTATTTTTCGCGTATGCTTGTTTTCTGTGCAAGTCGTGGTGCTACCCATTCTCAAATTAAGCTGGTGTAATCCTTCCCCCCGAAAAATTCTTGATTTCGCATCTGTGTATATACACGCGCACAAACGGCACGCGCAAATATACATAAAGGATGGGTGTACCTCGCCGAAAAAAATTCTGGCTACGCCCCTGTCACAGACGTACGTTTCTTCCGCGTGAAATGTAGTAGTGAAACCTGAAATATGTTTATCAGGGGTAAACGTGCGGTGTTTGTGCCTACGTTTGCTCTGCGGTGTCTACAGACGGTGCTGTGTTCTGTTAAACGCGGCGCGCTGACAGTTTAGGTTCGTCAGCTCGCAAGAAATTTAAGAGGAACTGCAAAAAGCGACTGTTCCAGCTTTAGGAGCGTTCGACATGCGGGCGCATCGCTTGGTTCCTTTCAGACACAGTGCAGCGCAACTTATGTTGCAACAGGTTTGTTTCCGAGTGATGCATTTATCACCATTCCATTGAATAAACGATGGTTAATTTCCGGAAACCTGACGTGGTTAATTAAGTATTAATTTACTTTGACTAGTTATGACTTGCTTAAATTTATTAATACTTTCACCAGGGTCGTATGCCTGACATTTTTTGGGGGATGGGGTGGGGTTCAACCACCCTGTATTTAAGTTCGTGCGTGCGTAGCATGCGTGTATATATATATACATATATATATATATATATATATATATATATATATATATATATATATATATGTTCGTGCGTGCGTGTATATAATGTCCGTGCGTGCGCATATATATGTATCTGCTTGGAATGTCTAATACTGCCAAGACGAACAAGCGAGTGTTCGGAAGCACACGACCTTATTTATTAGAAACCTAATAACATGGATCGGCGAACAAAAAGAAAGGAGCACTTCAAGCGAAACTACGATTTGCCTTATCTCAAAGATACACTGACCACGACGTAGCTTCGTTCTGTAATCAAGTGAACGGCATGCGTATTCATCTTTTGACGGGACAACGGAACTCAATGGGACACATGCAGTCTGCAACACGAGTCGCAGCGCAGAGTTACCTCGAAAGCTGTGAAGTCCTATATGTAGCAGTGCAGCAACGCAGCGCACAAATCCTTGCACCTTTCGGAAAGGCCCGCTACACAAGAGCAGTTGCATTCTTCAACCTCGGGCTCGCTGGACACGTTCTTCAACTTGAAGTAAATCTAATGCGGTTCGCCGGAGAGGCTCGATGTTTGCACGCACAGCGCAACTATTTCCGCTGTTTCGCCCGCGAAATCCATTATGCCGATGAGAATGAGGTTGTCGGCGACCAGCACCATTACGCCTTCGACGAAAGAACTCGATCCGACGCCACAATCAATAAACTTCAGCACAGCGCCAAGCGAAAGTGCCGCGTTGACGATGTTAAGCATAGCCATCTTTGTTTTTTCGACCAGTGTTGCCAGCACACGGATCATTATATGGAGTTGCGAATTGTGGCGCCGGCGCTATTTTGCCGAAGCACGTCAACAACCATGATGAGCTGCATACCCAGCGTTACAGAAGATTAGGATGATCATGGTTCGGTACCTGACCGAACAGATACGATAGAAACACACGGTGAAGAAGCCTTCCTCAGAAGGTGGCACACATGATTTTTCGGAGTGATGAAGGGGAATATTGAATTTCCTCTACTGCAGTTTTGAAAGCGACTGACTCGGGGAAAAAATGAGTCGCGTATCATATGAGCCGGCCCAAGGCATGTTCTGAGTGCTAATGTTGCTTCTCTTCCCCAATGATATGTGATTCTGTACAAACTTAGTGAGTTTTTGTGTTCCTTTTAGATGCGAAGCAGCTATTTGACTCACGTGTGTAACGCCGTACGTTACGTGCGTCCGTAGGAATGCGCCGCAACGCGTTCCCCTCGCCGTAGGTGTTGGAGCTTGCCAAGTAGGTCACGCCACAGCTGCGCGTCGACGTCACGTTCCCCTCGCACGCTTCCCTCGCTCCGCCCGCTCGCAACACCTCTGAACGTGTCACTTCTCTCTCGCTTCACCCTCTCCACCGCCCGCAACGCTCGACCGCACGTCGAGTGGAAACACTCTTTCGGCTCGTTTATCTGCGATGACGCCCGTTTCAAAACCGGGTCAACGCCGTGCGCTCCGCTGCTGCTTCGCATCCCATCAGGGTTCCCTTCGGGGAGATGGTCCAATTTTTTTTCTTGTTTTTTCAGTGATTAGTGATCTGTGTTAGCATCGCAGTTCCATTGTACCTATTGCCACGCGCTATTCTTATTTTCACTTTTGTTGTATTCGGTTTTCGCCCACAAAGACCGTCAGCAAAGCTCAGCTCAAACCGCGCCTTATTGTTCTAGAACCTTCGCGATTACTGTAGATCGTTTTGTTAAGATTGCGCGCAAGACGCGACCACTCGAGATTATTCCTGAGCTTGCGCGATGACCAGTGATAAGGCTAGAATGTTCGACGCGTGATGCATAAAAGCCGGCGCGCTCCAACGATGTTCAGTTAATCGACGGCCGACGCTCTGTTCGCCGCTATCAGTGCCAGCGTTTATTGCTGTAATCTCACCTTCAGTTTAGCGGCCACAAGTTCGGCCCAAATAAAGTGTTTCATCTTGGACTACTGCCTACGGCCTTCGTCAACGTCACGACCACGTGACATCTGGTGGAGGTGCTGCTTCTTTCATGCACCGGACGCCCCCGTCAAGTCGTGAACCCAGCCCCAGCCGTGAAAGAGCCGTCGACGCCAGCCTCGATCAGCGAGCTAGCCGCAGGCGAACGAGGGCTAGATCCAGAGTTCGGGCTCCTACCGGATAAGATTCAACTGACCAAGGCCACGACCACTACTGCTGCAACTATGACAACCACGGTACCAACACCCACCACGGTCGTCATGCAGCAGCCAAGGGAGCCACCGACATACCATGGATCATCGTTTGAAGACCCGGAGACCTGGCTGGACACGTACGAACGAGTAGCCACTTTCAACCACTGGGACACGGAAGAGAAGCTTCGTCGCGTCTACTTTTACCTGGAAGACGCGGCAAGAACCTGGTTCGAGAATCGGGAGTCTGCACTTCAAACCTGGCATCTCTTCCGCGGCGCTTTCCTTGACACGTTCACGAGCGTGGCCCGCAAAGAAAAGGCCGCTTCTTTGCTGGAGACACGGGTACAACTACCCAACGAAAACGTCACCATCTTCACGGAAGAGATGACCCGACTGTTTCGCCAGGCCGACGCTGCCATGACCGAAGACAAGAAAGTTCGCTTTCTTATGCGAGGAGTCAAGCAGGAGCTCTTCGCCGGGCTGATGCGGGATCCACCTAAGACCGTCCAGGAATTCCTGTCGGAGGCGACCACGATCGAGAAGACACTGGAAATGCGCACCGGACAGTACAATCGCCGCTCAATTCAAGACAGCGCGGCTGATCATGCCCTCGACTCCAATGAGTTGCGTGAAATGATCCGAGCCATTGTTCGAGAAGAGCTGCGAAAGCTCGCACCTTCTCTGCAACCTGTGGTGACGTCGATTGAGGACGTTGTACGAGAGGAAATTCAACATTCACTAAGTGTTCCTCAGCCAGCCCCACAGCAGCCACAAGCCATGACCTACGCTGCTGCTGCCCGCCGTCACGTCCCCCCTTCCACGCCCACACCAAGATGCCGCCCCGCAGCACTTCCGTCGCCAGGTGCCGCCGCCACCACCACCGTCACCGGCGCCCTACCGTCCTCCCGTCGGCCAGCGCTACCCACCTAGGAAAACCGACGTTTGGCGCGCCCCTGACAACCGCCCGCTTTGCTACCACTGCGGGGAGGCCGACCACACGTACCGCCGTTGCCAGTACCGACAGATGGGCCTACGCGGTTTCGCCGTCGACGCGCCTCGTCCACAGCGGGGTGAACGACCGCAAGACATCGCCGACTACCTCGCAGGACCTCAGTGGACGCCCCGACGACCTTCCCGCTCACCTTCGCCCGGCCGCTACATGTCACCGCACCGCCGGCAGTACACTGGCCCAAACCGGGGCCGGTCACCTAGCCCGTACCCGGGAAACTAAGGGCAGCAACCGGTGGAGGTGCGGTTGCTGTTCGACGAAATGCCGAAGATCCTCCGCGGCCGCCGACGACGACAACGCGACGAGACCTGCGCAACACGACGTGAAGCAGACGAAGCCCTGCCGAGGAAACCTCGTGGACCGAAGAAAACCTGACGACGCAGCATGAAAGCACCACAACATTTCGACGCAGCCGTGATCCGACGCCGCGACCCAACCGCAACGCACGACGACGAACCAGCGACCTCGACGTAATATTCGACGGCCACACCGTCACCGCTCTCGTCGACATTGGAGCCGACTATTCCGTCGTCAGTGGGTCTTTCGCGACGAAGTTGAAGAAATTAAAGACTGCTTGGCAAGGCCCTGAAATCAGGACCGCTGGGGGGTCATCTAATAACGCCGGCCTGTGTCTGCACCGCAAGAGTCGCCATCAATAACCGGACTTATCCCGCCAGCTTTCTAATTCTGCAGCACTGCTCCAGGGATGTGATACTGGGGATGGACTTCCTAAGTAAACACGGCGCCGTCATCGACCTAAGGTCTGAGTCGATAACACTAACCTCAGAAAAAGCGCTGCCTACCCACACGACGCCAGGGAGCCATGCACTGAACGTGATAGAAGAGCACGTCACCGTTCCGCCTCTCTCCAGCGTCATCATTTCCGTCGGCACCGAAAACCCCGCATACTTCGAAGGCGTCATCGAGGGTGATCAGCACCTGCTTATAAACCGTCAGATTTGCGTGGCACGAGGCATCGCCGAGTTGCGTGAAGGAAAGCAACAGTGATGCTTACGAACTTCAGCAACGAATACAAGCACGTGAGCAAAGGCACGACGGTCGCCTACGTCGAAGACATTGTGGAAACCAGCGACGCCCTCGCCCTTGACGAGTTTACCGAACATGCTCCGACGAACCAAGCTCATCAACTAACTTTCGACGTCAATCCGAGCCTTCCGACGCATAAACAAGAACAGCTCAAAACCCTGCTCCTGCAATACAAGGATTGCTTTTCGTCGTCGTCCAGAGTTCGACAGACACCAGTCGCACAACACCGCATCATAACAGAGGAAAGTTCCAGGCCACTACGTCAGAGCCCGTACAGAGTTTCGACGAGGGAACGCGAGGCAATAAAGAAACAAGTCGACGAAATGCTACGCGACGACATCATCCAGCCTTCAAAGAGTCCGTGGGCGTCACCCGTGGTGTTAGTGAAGAAAAGGGACGGGACCCTACGCTTCTGCGTCGATTATCGCCGCCTGAACAAAATAACGAAGAAAGACGTGTACCCTCTCCCACGGATAGACGACACCCTCGATCGGCTCCACAACGCGAGGTACTTTTCGTCGATGGACCTCAAGACCGGCTATTGGCAAATTGAAGTCGACGAGAGAGACCGAGAAAAGACCGCGTTTATAACACCAGACGGCCTCTTCGAGTTCAAGGTCATGCCCTTTGGTCTTTGCTCGGCACCTGCGACTTTCCAACGGGTTATGGACACAGTACTGTCAGGATTGAAGTGGCAGACTTGCCTGGTGTACCTGGACGACGTCATTGTGTTTGCTTCAAACTTCGACGAACACCTCCGGCGACTTGACGCAGTACTTCAAGCAATCAAGACCTCCGGCCTCACCTTGAAGCCTGAAAAGTGCCGCTTCGCATACGAGGAGCTCTTGTTCTTGGGTCACGTGATCAGCAAGTCCGGAGTACGCCCCGATCCTCAAAAGACAGCCGCCATCGCTACATTCCCGCCACCCGCCGACAAGAAGGCCGTCCGTCGATTTCTCGGCCTGTGCGCCTATTACAGGCGGTTCGTCAAAAATTTTGCCCGCATCGCCGAGCCACTCACTAACCTTACCAGAACCGACGTCGAGTTCAAGTGGGAAACACCGCAAGACGAAGCATTTCAAAAACTAAAACGACGCCTGCAAATGCCTCCATTACTTGCGCATTTCGACGAACACGGCGAAACAGAAGTGCACACCGACGCAAGCAGCGTGGGACTCGGCGCCGTCCTTGTGCAGAAGACGGACGGACTGGAAAGGGTTATCAGTTATGCTAGCCGGTCGCTATCCAAGGCAGAGGCCAACTATTCAACAACAGAAAAAGAGTGCCTCGCCATCATCTGGGCTACGTCGAAGTTTCGCCCCTACCTCTACGGCAGGCCCTTCAAAGTGGTGAGCGACCACCACGCCTTGTGTTGGCTAGCTAACTTGAAAGACCCTTCAGGTCGTCTCGCAAGATGGAGTCTCAGACTTCAAGAATTCGACGTTACCGTCGTTTACAAGTCCGGACGAAAGCATTCTGACGCCGACTGCTTGTCTCGCGCCCCCGTCGACCCGCCGACACAGGACGACCTTAATGATGACTGCTTCTTGGGAACCATAAGCACCGATGATTTCGCTCAACGACAACGAGCCGATCCGGAACTCAAGGGCCTTATAGAATACCTCGAGGGCAAGGCCACCATGGCTCCAAAGGTATTCAGACGAGGACTGGAGTCGTTTTTCTTGCGCAACGGCATTCTCCTAAAGAAAAACTTCTCGCCACTTCGGGCCGACTCCCTCCTCGTAGTACCTTCAGCGTTACGTCCCGAAGTTCTGGACGCTCTGCATGACGACCCGACGGCTGGACATCTTGGATTTTCCCGTACGCTCGCGAGGATACAAGAAAATTACTACTGGCCTCGCCTCACTGCCGACGTCACCCACTACGTGAAGACCTGCCGAGATTGTCAACGACGGAAGACACCACCCACTAGGCCAGCCGGACTTCTGCAACCCATCGAGCCACCTCGCCGACCGTTCCAGCAAATCGGCATGGACTTACTGGGGCCGTTCCCGACGTCGAATTCCGGAAACAAATGTATCGTCGTAGCAACGGACTACCTCACCCGCTACGCCGAGACAAGGGCACTGCCCAAGGGCACTGCAGCCGAGGTAGCAAAGTTCTTCGTCGAGAACATCGTACTGCGTCATGGCGCCCCAGAGGTCCTCATTACCGACAGAGGTACGGCCTTTACAGCGGACCTAACGCAGGCGATCCTGAGCTACAGCCAAACAAGTCACCGCCGGACCACCGCCTACCACCCGCAGACCAATGGCCTCACCGAGCGTCTAAATAAGACCATCGCCGACATGCTGGCCATGTACGTCGACGTCGAACACAAAACGTGGGACGCCATCCTTCCGTACGTGACCTTCGCGTACAACACGGCCGTACAAGAAACGACGCAGTTGACGCCATACAAGTTGGTCTACGGACGGAGCCCGGCAACGACGCTCGACGCCATGTTACCAAACGTGACCGACGAGGAAAACATCGACGTGACCACCTACCTACAGCGCGCCGAAGAAGCACGACAGCTCGCCCGCCTACGGATCAAAAACCAGCAGAGGACTGACAGTCGCCGCTGCAACCTTCGACGACGCCACACGGAATACCAACCCGGTGACCGTGTATGTGTGTGGACGCCAATACGCCGACGGGGACTCAGTGAGAAGCTTCTTCGGCGATACTTCGGGCCGTACAAGGTGCTTCGACGTCTCGGTGCTCTGGACTACGAGGTCGTCCCGGACGGCATCACGAACTCTCAACGGCGCCGTGCGCGACCTGAAGTCGTTCATGTCGTGCGCCTCAAGCCGTATTACGCGCGTTAGCAAACCTGTGGACTGCACTTATTGCTTAATTATTGTACGTTGTTTCTTTATTGTTGTGATTTATTGTTGCATGCATTTCCCCCCCCCCGTGTTCTGTTTTAAGCATCGGGACGATGCCTTTTCAGAGGGGGGGGCATTGCCACGCGCTATTCTTATTTTCACTTTTGTTGTATTCGGTTTTCGCCCACAGAGACCTTCAGCAAAGCTCAGCTCAAACCGCGCCTTATTGTTCTAGAACCTTCGCGATTATTGTAGATCGTTTTGTTAAGATTGCACGCAAGACGCGACCACTCGCGATTATTCCAGAGCTTGCGCGATGACCTGTGATAAGACTAGAATGTTCGACGCGTGATGCATAAAAGCCAGCGCGCTCCAAGGATGTTCAGTTTGATCGACGGCCGACGCTCCGTTCGCCGCTATCAGTGCCAGCGTGTATTGCTGTAATCTGACTTTCAGTTTACCGGCCACAAGTTCGGCCTAATAAACAGTTTCATCTTGAGCATACCGACTGCTGCTTGGGTCAACGTCACGACCACGTGACAATATATAGCTCCGCCAAGCTCCCGCGATGCGAGCACCCTCACACGTCAGAGCGCGCTCCTCCTCTCTACTCACTCTCTTTTTTTTAATTTTTTTTTAGTATATAGCTCCGCCGAGCTCCCGCGATGCGAGCGCCCACACAGGTCAGAGCGCGCTCCTCCTCTCCACTCACTCTCCGCTACTCCGCGCGCGCCCGCAGCTGTTGCTATGGGAGAGGATAAGCGCGCGCGCCCGCAGCTGTTGCTATGGGAGAGGGAGTGAGAGCGGAGAGAAAACACCTGCCGCGAACAACGCCAACGCCGCACAACGCCGGATGCCTGACATAGCCCGACTGTGAAATGCATTCGCATTTAAAAAAGTACTGCACGCCTACAACGTTGTCGCAGTCAAAGCTTTTACACCAATAGGCAAACAGAATATACAACGTGAAGAGTGCCAGCACCTTAGGACACGAGCACAAGAGAAACGCACAGCTCATAGGCTGGGCTTACAAGTTGAAATTGCAATGTCACTAACACAAATGGGGGGCGGGACCGTAGAAGACGCTGTGCGTTTCCCCTCTTGTACCCGCGTCGTTAACTTGCGGGAACCCTTCACTCTGTCGTCATGTACCGAGTGGCCCAGAAAACCACGCTGCTAAAATGACATACAAGCTCTTAGTGGCCGCTGATACTGTTATAGCCACTTGCCAAGCAGAATTATGCTCGATAAATAAAATTGATGTGCAGATAATTAGTGCGTGGTGGACGACACAGCGCACGCATGGCACACTTCCCACTTTGGTTGCAATGAATTATTACTGCTTTTACCTTTTCAGGGGCATAGTCAGAATTTTTTTCGGGGGGAGGGGGGGGGAGATCCTTCAATTGAAGAGGGCGCTGGGCATGCAGATGTTGTCAAGTGATGCCACGGCGAAAGAAACAAAAACTAGCAGTTCCGTGTACGAATACAACCGATGAGCGAAGCTCCTTAGAAATGGGACGCACGCGGCGTTCGGCGCGTGCGGCGTTTCATTGTCCAGGCAACGGACCAACCAGTGGGCGGACGACAGGGGGAAGCGATGGCTTCGCGCGTTCACCGGTTTCAGGGGAGAGGACAGAGTCGAAGAAAGAGGGATAGGGAGGCAATCTGCCTCCGTTTCACATGCGTTCGTATTCTCGCGCTTTGCGCATCGTGCAGACGCCATCCGTGTTCCAGCACTCATAAAGCTCATTTATCTTCCCGCGTAAGAGGGAGACGCCACCGTTGGTCCCATGCCAGGAAGCTTCAGCGGCGACGGCGACGGCGGGGTGCCGGCCTAGGAAGCTTCGCTCCTAAAAAAATTACACCATCTCCCGCTAAAGGGAACCATGTGTAGATGCGAAGCAGCGGGCGCTAACGCTTACGCTGGCGGCGGCGTTGACGCTGGCGCTCATCGCGGCGTTGCGCAGGAGAGAAATCTGGGGAGGCGCAAAGCACGCAGTGATGGACCGGTGTTTCCTACTGGAACATGCCAATCGTTGCTAATGGACAATGAGAGACAGAAGATTCCGATTGGACACAGAGACCCGCAGTCCGCTTTTAGTTAACGCGCACGATGCGAATTTTTATCGTTCGACAACGCACAGGAGAAATCTCCCACCGGCACAACCTTGCAGGTCAAGATCCAGTGCCATATCTACGGGGTGGCCAGTGCAGTGCAGTGCAGTTGTGCAGCGCGAGCAGTCGGTTTTTTCAACCAAGAAACTCGCTAGCAGACGCTGCCTGCGTCGGCGTTGCGAGGCGAGAGAGGGGGGAGCGTAGGTGAGGAGAGAGGGGGAGGGGATGCACATGCGCAATGGGGGTGTAAACGCCGCGGAAGGGATGCCTAGAGGAGAGAGGGGGGGGAGCGTAGGAGAGGAGAGAGAGTGGGTGAGGACGCGCATGCGCAGTGGGGGGTTCGGCGCCGCTGGCAGGGAAGCCTAGAGGAGAGAGAGGGGGAAGCATAGGAGAGGAGAGAGGGGGGAGGGGACGCGCATGCGCAATGGGTTGTGTAAACGACCGCGGGAGGGTTGCCTAGAGGAGAGAGAGGGGGGAGCGTAGGAGAGGAGGTGCGTGGAGAGGGTCTGCACATGCGCAGTCAGGGTGGTCACGCCGCACACCACCACCGGATTGAACTTCGCCATAAGATGCTTCACATCTAAAATGAAGGGGGGGGAGGGGGTGGCACGAAATCGTCGAAACGGGAGCGATAGCCCTGAAATGTTGATTTACGTTGGTAACTTCAGATCTTGTGTGAAAGGCAGATATTGAGCGAAAGACGTGACAGGATATTTGTTCGTGTTTAATGTATGCCGGGTTAAAAAGGTTCGAACCTGTGGAGATTTCACGCAATTCGTCCCGTTAATCTGGTTCAACCACCCAAAAGCTTTGTGAAAAATTGAAAAAAGCTTGCGGTGGTGCCAGAGCGTGTGTGGAGGTCGGTTGCTGTGGGACTGATGCGCTTCGAAGTAGCGATTGGCTCTATCAACAGTTTTAGAAACGCATACGGAAACATACACAGCTCATTGTTTCTTGATGGCTATGCAAGTGCCCCATTTCCTGTTACCCGCGGAGTGCGCCAAGGGTGTCCTCTATCTCCAGTGCTTTTAAATGCGAATGCATTTCATAGTCGGGCTATGTCAGGCATCCGGCGTTGTCCAGCGTTGTCCGCGGAGGAGGAGGATAGGTTGAGGAAGGTAAGCGCCGGCAGGTGTTAGATGTGAAGCATCTTATGGCGAAGCTTAATCCGGTGGTGGTGGTGTGCGGCGTGACCACCCTTCCTGCCCATGCGCAAACCCTTTAAAAAAATAAAAATAAAAAACCTCCTCTCGCCCTCCCTCTCTCTCCTCTAGGCATCCCTCCCCGCGGCAACCACACCCTCACTGCGCATGCGCCTCCCCTCCTCTCTCCCCTGCTACGCTCCCCCCCTCTCTTCTCTAGGCATCTCTGCCCGCAGCGTCCACACTCCCACTGCGCATGCGCGCCGCCCCTCTCTCTCTCTCCTCTCCTACGCTCCCCCCCTCTCTCGCCTCGCGACGCCGACACAGGCAGCGTCTGCTAGCGAGTTTCTTGGTTGAAAAAAACCGACTGCTCGCGCTGCACAACCGTTCACTGGCCACCCCGTATATATGGCAATGAATCTTGACCTCCAAGGTTGTGCCGGTGGGAGATTTCTCCTGTGCGTTGTTCAACAATAAAAAACTTCCCCATCTCCCGCTAAAGGGAACCATGTGTGGATGCGAAGCAGCGGGGAGATAATTAGCTTGAGCGGGAGGAACGTCGCCGCTCTCATTTCACGGCAGCGGTCCGGGCGCTCATCGCGGCGCTGCACAGGAGAGAATGAGGCGCGCGCGCTCCGTCATTTTCACACCACGGAACTACCGTGGCGCCCCCCAGCGGAGTATGCAGCTGTCACACCACCTGTCGTGCGCGCCGCTCCGTAGAGGATTCCTAGAGGAAAGGACGGGAGGGACTGTAGGAGAGGAGAGAGAGGGGGGAGGGGACGTGCATGCGCTGTGGGGGGTGTGGGACGCGGGAGCCGCTCCGTAGAGTAGAGGATTCCTAGAGGAGAGAGGGGGGGAGGGGACACGCATGTGCTGTGGGACGCGGGAGCCGCTCCGTAGAGTAGAGGATTCATAGAGGAGAGAGGGGGGAGGGGACGCGCATGCGCTGTGGGCATGTAGGACGCGGGCGCCGCTCCGTACAGTAGATGATTCCTAGAGGAGAGAGTGGAGAGAGCGTAGGACAGGATAGGGGAGGGGACACGCATGCGCTGTAGGAGGTGTGGGACGCTCCGTAGGGTAGAGGATTCCTAGAGAAGAGAAAGGGGGTGAGTGTAGGAGAGAGAGGGGGGAGGGGACGCGCATGCGCTGTGGTGGTGTGGGACGTGGGACGGACTAAGCCCCCTCCAAACACATGCAAGCAAGATCCAGGAATGGGGTCAACCTGGGCGACAGACACCACCTGCCTAGCCATTGCTAAGCAGCCTCTCTATGCTCTCGGCCATGACTCTGATGACTGTGGTAGTGGTTGACGGCCTTCATATTACTACAGTGTTCTGGTTCGCATAATGGGTGCTTCACTGCTTCATGAAAGTGGCCGGACGCGGGACGCGGGACAGGGGGACGCGGGAGGGACGGACAGAGCCCCGAGCATAAGATGCTTCGCATTTAAAATTCGCAGCGTGCGCGTAAACTAAAAGCGGACTGCGAGACTCTGTGTCCAGTCGTAGTCTTCTGTCTCTCATTGCACATTAGCAGCGATTGGCATGTTCCAGTAGGAAACCGCTCCATCGCTGCGTGCTTTACGCATCCCCAGTTTTCTTTCCTGGCAACGCTGCGATGAGCGCCAGCGTCAACGCCGCCGCCGGTGTAAGCGTTAGCGCCCGCTGCTTCACATCTACACATGGTTGCCTTTAGCGGAAGATGGTGTAATTTTTTATCTCTCCGCTCTCACTCCCTCTCCCATAGCAACAGCTGCGGGCGCGCGCGCTTATCCTCGCCCCTAGCAACCGGAGCAGGTGGTGCGGGCGGAGTAGCGGAGAGTGAGTGGAGAGGAGGAGCGCGCTCTGGTGTGTGAGGGCGCTCGCATCTCGGAAGCTCGGCGGAGCAGAGGGTAGGTGCAGTGCAGAGTGTAGCAGAGGGTAGGTGCAGTGCTTCGCCGCTCCTTCTCTTGCCGTTCGCTCTCTCTCCTCCCTGCGCCCCACACTCCCGTCCGCTCGCTCGCACGTATATATAAATGGAGTGAAGCGCGCGCGAAATGCATTCGCATTTCCTCACGATTCCCTTCGGGGGAGGTGGGGGGCATTTTTTGTGCTTAGTATCGAACCATTCCTGCGCTCACTGCTTAATCATCCATACGTTCGAGGCCTCCCACTACCTGAAAGTGGTACGGTGAAGGTGACAGCTTTCGCCGATGATATCACATTGTACTTGAAGAATGAGGACAGCCTATCTGGTAGCCTACGGCTTTTTGCTGAGTATGGAGATATTTCAGGTGCGGCGTTAAATTTTTCAAAATGTCGATATTTGTTCATTGGTTCCCCAGACACCTGCCTAAGTTCTTTTTTCCGTCTTCAAAAAAGCGACTCTATTCGCATTTTGGGGGTCGATTATACTTACTACGGCATATCAGCGTCCGTGTGGGTTTCAATGCTCGAAGATGTAAAAAGACATGTTCAGGAAGCGCAACAGTACGATTTACCTCAGTCGGAAAGAAGGTACTTAGCGCAGACTGTATTTTGCGGCCGTGCATGGTACGTTTGTCATGTTGTACAACCCCCCATTGCGAGTAACTAGGTCGATGCAATCCCTTCTCGGCTCGTTTTTCTTGTCCGGTGGAACTGAGCTGGTTTGCCGTGCTGCGTTGGGGCAACCACACACCAGAGGGGGATTCGCGTTCCCATCCGTGTCTGTTCGCTGTCGGTTGCTTGCTCTACGATTCATGCTTCGCTTGCTACACGGTGATCAGTGCGTGATCTTGCCTGCTACTTCTTAGGCACTAAGATACGCCTATTTGTTACCGGAAGCACGACTTAATTCCACGCCCCATGTTCTTGACGTACCTGCATTTTACTCCACAGCTGTAGCATTTTATCGTCACGCACAGGAGGTCTGTCCTGATGTAGATATCCTAGAAAACTGGTTTGTAGACATAACGGCGGCCCTGCTGCTCCCTATGGTTCCACCAGCCCGTCTAACACGTTCTAGTCGTATCTCGTGGGGCGCTATAACGGCATCCTTTCTGCCTGGCCATATCCGCGACTTTATGTGGCGCCTGGGATGGCGAGTACTCCCAACACGAGACAGACTAGAGAGGTGGGGCATGGTCCCATCCATAGGTCGGCAAACTCACTCATGAGTCGACTCACTCAGACTCACTCAGACTCAGATCGAATCGTGAGTCTGAGTCTGAGTGAGTCCGGGTGAGTAATATTTTGTTGAGTTTGAGTCTGAGTGAGTCCGGTGGAGAAAAATTTTAATGAGTCTGAGTCCGAGTGAGTCCAGTTGAGGATAATTTTGGTGAGTCTGAGTCCGAGTGAGCCCTAAGCTCAAAATGTATTTCTCGAGTGAGCCTGAGTGAGCTCTACAGTTTCTTGCCGATCTACGGTTCTACTGACGCAACTTAGATTTACTATCAGTCTTACGTAGGTTCACGTTTCTACTCACGCCGACTCACGCATACTTCAAAGCACCACGTTCATACGCCAGCTCAATATTTATTGATCAGAGGCGTGAGTTAAGGAGTAGGGGAGGGTTCGCTGTGACTTCCCCCCCCTGCCCCCAAAAAATCTTTCCCGGGAATTTTTGATGAAAATATTTCATGTGAGTTATCTCTTTTTAAAAAAAAGTCATTACTGGATTGCAACCACTGATAAGGTACGAGATGAAAAGGCGTCAAGTACAGCACCGATTACGAGAGATATTGGTGTTAAAGAGCATTTACACCAAGTTCGAAGAAGACAATTGTACGCTAATGGACTCATGAGTCGGCTCACTCAGACTCACTCAGACTCAGATAGAGGCGTGAGTCTGAGTCTGAGTGAATCTGGCTGGGAAAAATTTTCGTGAGTCTGAGTCCGAGTGAGTCGGGCTAGGAAAAATGTTAGTGAATCTGAGTCCGAGTGAGTCCGGTTGAGAAAAAGTTTGGTGAATCTGAGTCCGAGTGAGTCCCAAGGGAAAAACATATTTCATGAGTGAGTCCGAGTGAGCTCCACATGTTTTGCCGACCTATGGACTCCCATCTTCCGCTTGCCCTAATTGCCCACTACAAGAGTCAAACCAGCATGTGCTACAGCAATGCGTAATTGCAAGAGTATTTTGGAGAGCCTTGAACACAGGTTTTCGTGGCCTAGGAGTTCATCGTTTTGTCACATCTGGTCGTTGCTCACGTAGTCGCTTCGCACGCCTTCTAATTGGCGCGGGAGCTTTTTGTTTGTAGCGAAACAGATGTGAAGCCGTTGCAGCGGGTCACCGTCGCCGCGCTTTGTTTCCGATTTTCGAATGCGCGCACTCGGAGCTTTTGTCTTTCTTGTCAGAGGAACTGTTCTTCCTCGGGGAAGAAGAATTCCTACGGCAGTGGTCATGCCGTTTCCTGTCGGTGGTCAATGGACATGTGCAGCTGCTTTTTCATCTGGCCTGGTTCTTGTAGCCAGGTCATCAGACAGTGGTTGCTACATGTACATAATGTGTATGTATTTACCTTTCTGTGTGTGTATATATGTCGGCAGGTGTTGTCCCCGTATCCGTGGGGGTTCTTGTACATAAAAATTTCATGCCATCACTTCGCAATTACGTAAATAACCTGCGCCATAACACCCGATGTACATATATACTTGCGTGCTGATGAAGTTATGTATATTGTGTGCATATATCGTCATGTAAATTGTGTATGTTGTGACAAGTGTGTGTGTTAGCACATAGTAGCGTGTGTTACGGACATCGTGTGGACTTGGACATTTTTGTGATAATGTTTCATGTATATTGTGCTTAGTCGTTAGTGTGTTCATTACTGTCCTTGTATATACACTGTTTCCAATTATAGGTTGCGTACCACAAAAAAATAAACTTTTTCTAAACACAATCGCTTATCATATGAGCCGGCCCAAGGCATGTACCGTGTGCTAACTTTTGCTTTTCTTCCCAATGATATGTGATTCTGTGCAAACTTGGTGAGTTTTTGTGTTCCTTTTTTCTTGTTTTTTTTCAGTGATTAGTGATCTGTGTTAGCATTGCAGTTCCATTGTACCTATGTTTTCTTGTTTGTATGTCCCGCGGAAGTCATTTTAACGCGACAGCGTTAAAGAGCTCGTTTCGCAGAAATTCCGGCGTCAGCGGAGGTGTCGTTGGTTGTGAGCGAAAAATCATCTTGTCCGTGACCGAGAAATCGAGAAAGATGCAAATAAAATAAATAATAAAATTTTCCGGGTCCGAGTGAGAATCGAAACCCAGGCCGTCTGCATTGCAAGCAGGTGTTCTACCACACAGCCACGCTTCTGCTTGGAATTACATTGAAAGTAACTTCCTCTGCTTGGAAATGCAGTGAAAAGAACTTTCATGCTTTAAAAACACACGCCTCCCTGTATAGAGGCGTCACAATACAACATGTAATATCGCAGTAATATTGCGTGGTACAAGCGCACATTGCCATCGGGCGTCAGGACATGTGGCTATCATAATGACATCGTGGGTCGAAGCCGGCCACCCATTACAAAAGGCACACACGTTACTGCGCGTATTCCCTTAAGACCCCGTAGATGGGCACATAGCAAGTCCGAAAACATTTCACGCGCATAATTGCTCGTGGTCTTAGGCATGCTGCCCATTGCATAGTATGCACTAAGTGATTGAAGTGCCCACTAGGGACAGGATATCGCTATCGCGTTCAACACTTTAAGGGACACTAAAGCGAAACAATGACTTGGTTTAGATTGACAAACTACACTCTCAGAACTCTAATACCATATGTTTCATTATCATAAGTTCATTATTAGTGGAGGAAATCAAGGTTGGAGTTTTATTTTTAAATTTGGCGCCGTTATCTGCGCGCGTGACGTCAGAAATTCCAAATGTATTTTTCGTATTTCCGTGACATTGGCTCGATGAAATTTTCTGACACTTCGTATGCTAGGTGTATGGCACCCGCAGATGACAATGCACCTCAACTTTGTCGATTAGAAGCTACGTAGGACTCAGTAGACACCTTCTAAATCTATGACGTCACGATGTTTGGTGCGGGAATCTCAAGGATGGCGTCTCCATCCGCATTTTCTTTTCGCGTGTTTTCTCGCTTACCAAGCGTCGTGTCACGGTAAGAGGCGTGTTTTCGGGATTGTGAAATTGTACTTAACTAATACGCGAAAAATCGTTTTGCCCTTTAGTGTTTCTTTAAAGGCGAAGCTTAAGGGTCCCCCCAATTTTTTGTTACCCAGTGCAGTTATAGTCACATGAACTGCCGTTACAAGTATGCAATAAACCTTCCCTTGTGTTGTTAGTCGGTGATGTCACGTGGCCGTTGGCTTGGCTGTAGACGCGGCGTGTATACGGCGAAGCCACAAAACCCCATCTCGCGGTATTGGCAGCGTCGGTACGTGTGGCCGGCTTCTCCGCAGTGTTAGCGTAGTGGGCGGTGGTCTGGGGCGTGCCAAACGTCGGTATTCCTCGGAGCATAGCGCTGGGCCGGCAGGTGGGCGGTATGGCGTCGGTGATGGTGGCGGCGGAGTCTGGCGGCGGAACTGCGGTGGTGCATCGTCCTGACGCGGGCGTGGAGGAGCGTTGCGGCGGACTGCAGCGGCGTAGCTCATAGCTTCCGGCTGAGGCTGCGGTGCTTCGGGAATTCCCAGCGATTGCCGAGCTTCCTCGCGGACAATGTCGGCGATCGAATCCACTTGAGGCTGCGGCGAACGTAACAGCTTGTGCAGCGCCTTCCCGCACGATCGCCCGGATTGTCTCGCGCAGGTCATCGGTGCTGAGTACATGGTCAGCAGCACTCTCTTGAATTGAGCGGCGATTGTACTGTGCGGTGCTCATTTCGAGCGTCTTCTCGATCGTCGTCGCCTCCGACAGGAATTCCTCGATGATCTTGGGTGGATTCCGCACCAGCCCGGCGCAGAGCTCCTGCTTGACTCCTCGCATAAGAAAACGAACTTTCTTGTCTTCGGGCATGGTAGGGTCTGCATGACGGAATCAGCCTTGGTCATGTCTTCCGTGAAGAGCGCCACGTTTTCGTTCGGCATCTGCACGCGGGTCTCAAGCAGAGCCTCAGCCCTCTCTACGCGGATGACGCTCTTGAACGTAGCGAGGAACCGTGGTGCAAAATATGTCCCACGTTGTCCAGGGTTCGCTCTTGGGTTCTTGAACCAGGTACGAGCGGCGTCTTCTAAGACAAAGTACACATGTCGAAGCTTGTATTCGCTGGTCAAGGCATTGAAAACGGCGACTCGGTCATATGCTTCGAGCCAGCTTTCCGGGTCTTCAAGTGCTGAACCGCGGTAGTTCTGTGGCTCCTTGGGTTGCCGGAAGCAGGAGGGGTGCAGACGGCACAGGGGCTGTCATCGTGGCTGCGGTCGAGGTCAGGGGTTCTTGGTCTGCCGGGGTCTTTTTTCAGGTAGAGGCCCGTACTCTGGCGGTAGACCTTGTTCGCCTGCGGCTTGCTCGCTGCTCAGGGTTGGCTTTGATGTCTTCCTTGCGACTTGGGCTGGGTTCACGGCTTGACGGGGGCGTCCGGAACATGAACGCACAGCACCTACACCAGATGCCTAAGTGGATTGTGACGTAAACGAAGGCAGCAGGCGGCGTGACCAAGATGAAACTCTTCATTTGGCCGAACTTGTGGCCGGGAAACGTAAAGTCAGATTACAGCAAAACACATTGTACAATGATAGCGGCGAACGGACCGTCGGCCGTCGATACTCTGATCCGCGGTAACGCGCGTCGGCATTTATACACGCGGCGTCGAACATTCTTGCGTTATCGCTGGGTGGCCGAGTTTGTTCCATAATAAACCTCAGCTGTTCCGTGTTTGCGCGTTCAAGCTGGGCAGATGATCCGAAAACTGTCTAGAATGATCTCAGACATTCTGGCGCGGATTGCGCAAGGTAGTATCTACACGTTCGATACGCCGGGAACATAAAACATAAAGGAGCGTGTGCGGTAATACATAGGGAAGCTATATATACATGAGGCAACCCTTGACCAGGCCCGCCGAGCCGCTGTAGCCAGTGGGGCCCTGGAAGAAGGGCACCACCCACTATAACCATACAAAGCCTAAGTATGAATAAATGTTTCTTCTTCTTCTGAAGGCTAAACTGGTTGCTTCCGGGTTGTTTCTAGGCTTTAGCTAGGGGATAAAGATTGTTTCCAGGTTGCTTCTAGCGGTCGTTGCTAGGCTTTAGCTCGGTGATGCTAAGTTGTTCGCACGTTGATTCTCAGCGCAGCGGGTTCGAGTTAAAGGGACCCTGAAACAGTTTTGGCAATGTTGTACAAACACATTGGGCCGGTAGACCAAGTCCTATGGGTCATTTACAGACTGAATTGAGCCATCTGCGTAAACTGTGTAATTTATTACAACGCTTTCAAGCTGCGAATCGCTGCAGATCACTGTGGCTCAGCCAAACGCGTTTTCAACCGCCTATTCACAGTACAACATCCACTAGAAGCGCGACGTCACCCAGGCTGCTGATCAGATTGGGTGTTGAATTCGCGTAAGTAAGATCGGCTGGCAGGGTGGCGGCACCTGTCGGAGCAGATATCAACCACTCCGCGATTTTCGTCTTTGTTGCCAGACGGCGTGCGTGCTGCCGGGCGCACAGGGCTATGGTCTCCGAGATTGCGCGCAACCTGTCGGCATGCAATCTCGGAGGTCATGACTGGGCGAAGCTCAAATCATCGAGTGCGCTCATGAGAGCCCTGCGATCACCAGCGATGCCAGCATGTCTCATGAGTTGAGGAGGCAAGGCAGGGGTGAGAAGGAGGTTATGATATAATTGTCCGTAGAAGCCTTGGTACACGGCGTGTCGCTAAATTTGTGGTGCGAATGGTCAGAGGCTTCTCGTCATAGTCCTTCTCGCAGCCGCCATTGCTCTTCCAGTTCCCTAGTATTTTCTCGTTGTAAGTGTTAGGAGTCTTCGGCTCGCCGCTGTCGCTTCGCAGCCATTTTGGGCTAACTGTTGCTTTCTTAATTTTTAGTTAACCAAAGGTGAGTAATGGGATTTAGCCAATTTTTGTGGCACACACCTGTTTGTGATGATGATAGTTTTCTCATGGGCCGGACACACAAATTACGGCCAGCTTAAATAGTTTCGCTGGTAAAAATTTTGCGGCCGTTGATTTGCAGGCAATAAGCTCCTTGAATAAAGTAATTAGATGATTACTTGCAAATGTGTTGCAGGGCCCCTTCAAGAAGAGGCTGTAGTCACTGGGCCTCAGATCTGGGCTTTAGGGTGGTTGATTGATTTTCCCCAAATTACAGACCTCCGCTGCAGGCTTTTCAACGCTCGCCGTGTGAACTGGAGCGTTGTAGTGAGGCAGGCGTACACCACGATAAATATCCCTCGCTTTTTGCCCATTTATTACACGTTGCAGTTTCATGTAAACTCGCGCGCCGAGTTGTAGCTCATACTCGGGTCTCCTTATAGGCAGTGCTATGTACCTGAGGCGACCGTGTTGAATCTGCCGGCTAATTTCAGATGTCAGGCCGGAAGCTTAAAGAAGGAACCAGCATCCTTATTAGTACAAAATACACCACCGGGATGTGATGGGGGAAAATCTTTGAAAATTCGCAGAAATTCCGGCGTCGGTGTCGCCGTTGGTTGTGAGCAAAAAATCATCTCGTCTGTGAAAGGAAAATCGGGAAAGATGCAAATAAAATAAATAATAAAAGTGTCCAGGTCCGAGTGAGGACTGAACTCAGGCTGTCTGCGTGGCAAGCAGGTGTTTCGCCACAGAGCCACGCTTTTTGTTGAAACTGCCTTGGAAAAAAAACCCCTATATGAATGTCATGTAGTGGAAGGAGTCTCCTGAACGCATCATATACTGCGTGGCAGAAGTGTAGAATCGCACCAGGCGTCAAAAGATGTGAATTGAGCAACGAATGGATGTTTTAAAGGCTCGCCCATATTCAATCATCATCAGCTGCAGAACCATCAACAAAGTGAACAGCTACATAGGTTCGCGTGTTGAGCTACGGACGCGTAGTGGGCCCTTCGCTGATTCGCAAAAGGAATAATTATAGCGTAGTGAGCACTTAACAACTGTGTAGGCATTTAATGATACTTTGAAACGGTGAATGTTACGCGCACATTCGTTCGTTTCCTTACGCCATAGTTCAGACATGCACCCAGAAGCAAAGCGAGCTAGCAGTTCAGAAGGCCATGCGCACGAGTCCCGATCATGCTATCGCGATCTGCTCTTGAAGGCGAAGCTCAAGCGTCCTCCAAATAAAGCTTCGAAGGGCGTAAGCATCCAGAGCAGAAAAACCAGATGGCAGTGAGCTAACAAGCAAATAATCATCACAAAAGGAGCCCAAAAGAAGCGGAAATTTAATAAATTTGCACATTTTTGAAAATATTTATAGATATAATAGAAAAAAAATGTCACTCAAGTAAGAAAGGGAGCTGAAAAAAAAATCAATTTTTTTTGTACAGCGAAAACATGCGCAACTATTAACGAAAGAACATATTTACTTGTTAATATTGTCTCCAGTATACCTAGTATGGTCTCCACTCGTTTCGATGCACGTTTGCCAGTGCATGATTAACATTACTCGTTGATTCCTCCAACGTATGTTTAACTTCAACACTCAACTACTCAACCCAATCGACAAACATGCTATTAGTCAACGACACTCGCGCTGGTGGTGAATGTGATGATCACTAATACAACCACATTCGCTAGAAAAATGCAAATGAACCCCCCAAAATAAGAACTTGTTGTTGGGCGAGTTGTTGATTACATAACATGGTGATTTTAGCGCTAAAAAAGACGAACACATGTGAGAGACCAGATGGCAGCGAGCTAACAAGCAAATAATCATCGCGAAAGGAGCCCAAAAGAAGCGGAAATTTAGCAAATTTGCCCATTGTCGAAAATATTTATAGCACATGGCCTAGCGTCCACTGCGCGCTAGGGCGTGCGCCGCAGCGCCTGTCCTGTCTCTCAAATGTGTTCGTTTTTTTTTAGCGCTGAAATCATCGTGTTATGGAACCCCGAAAAAACGGCGATAAGCGAGTGGAAAATTCTACAAGTGAGTTGGCGAAGCAAGAAGCCCGAATCCGCTTTTTAAAGCGGAACTGCCAACTCAGGTCCAGAGCCACGGCCGCGTTGCCGACCGCGCTCCGCAAGTGTTAGTAAGGCGAAAGCCTTAGATACCGCATCAGCTGCGAAAAGTGACCGTAGGCGGCGTCAACACGAGCGGTGCAAAAAAAATCATTAATCGTGCGATGACGTCATCGTGGCGTCATGTCATCCTTTTATCAGGATGACGTCACAGGTCACGAGAATGTGTGACGTCAAGGTGACGTCCCATAGCGGGACGTCACATCATGGAATCGTGGCTTCGTCAAAGGTAGGCCGATCCCAAACACACTTTAAAACAGCATCAGTTGCAGAAAGGTTCCAGTGCCTCTGATCCCTGAGGCAGTGTAAAACAACACTGGGTGTGTAAAGACTTCTGGAGGGGGGGGGGGGGGTGCAGGATTAATACAATCCACCGAGAATAAAAAAGAAGATGGGCTGTCCAGCAGGCCCGCGACGCAGCCGACAGGCTTGACCTGGCGGTCCCGACGTGGGAATCGCCCACTGCGCGCTAGGGCGTGTGCCGCAGATAAGAGTGCAAATATGGCAACTAAATTACCCATCAAAAACCTAGAAATACCATCTACCGACTGTATAGCAGCATTCCGACGATCACTCAACAAGCAATGGCAACTAAAGTGGGATACAAACCTTAGGGCCAAACAACGAAACGTTCCTTTCCTTCGACCGCGTCCTCACCTTACGTGAGGCCTCCTTACAGCCAAGTACCGACGGAGGAAGCAAGCGTACTCTGAAAGCTCCCTTCACCCGTCCTCGCGGGAGGAATGGTTGCCGCGCTCCTGCGTTCGAGATTATCGAATATAAGCTTTGCTCACAAGCGTTTATTCTGTAACAAAAAGTTGGGTGACCACATCACTTCCAAATTGAAGTGTTAATATAGAGACGCGTGTACGCTTTCTTTCAACTGCGATTACTAAATGTGAAAAGCCACCGTGGTCGAGCGCAAAACGTGGTGCGGTCTAGCAACAGTGAAACGCCCGCCTCTTTAAACGCTGTCAGTCTAAACGCGCTTCACGAGTCAGACATGCCTGCGAGAACACCCTTCTCCAAGAACTCTTTGCCTGCTTTTAACCGCGGAGGTGCCGGCCCCCCATGACCTAGGCCTGTGTGCCGGGGACGGGGGAGCGGAGGGCCTCCTTATCTGGCGGAAAATAAAGTTGTAATCTATCTATCTATCTCCCCGCAGATACAGTGGACCGCAGAGGTGGGGTGGGAGGGTTGCCTCGGAAACAAGCATCACGTGGGCTAGCTCATCACGTGGGCTAGCTGTGAGGTGAAGCGCTCGTTCAGGGCCAGGAGCGGACCTAAGGGCGCACGAAGGTAGCCCCAAAGCAACCTTAAGCTGAGCAAGCGCCAAGGAACCCTTCACCGAGGGCTCCTCAGTGAGGAAGCTTTCAGAGTGACATAAGGCGGCCTCACCAAAATGAAGGCTTCCTTACTGAGGAAAGAAACGTTTCGTTGTTTGACCCCTAATAACAAACTCCATGTCATCACACCAATGATTGGAGAATGGAAGTCTTGCAGACACCGGGAACGTTTCATAGAAGTAGTGCTGTGCAGACTATGAATCGGGCATACACACCTGACCCACAGTTTTCTTCTACGTAAGGAGCAAGAACCGACTTGTCAGAGCTGTGGAGAAATATTGACAGTAAACCATCTTTTGATCTCTTGTACAGAACTAGAGCGGGAACGCAAACTGTTTTTTCAGCCCCTATACCATCAAAAACACCACTTCATCCCGCTTTTTTTTTAATAGCAGATAACGCTCAAATAGAACCGAAAAATCTCATCAGATTCCTAAAAGCTATAAAAGCACTACAACTACTCTGACACTCTTTAGCAAGGACTTTTGAACCTCTTATAACTTTCCATGTATATCCAAAAACACCTTGCTTTTGGCGCAATATAGCCATGGTCGCTTTTGCGCCATAAAACCCGAGACAACCAACCAAGCAGCAGAACCTCATGAAAGTTACTTCAATCAATCAATCAATCAATCAATCAATCAATCAATCAATCAATCAATCAATCAATCAATCAATCAATCAATCAATCAATCAATCAATCAATCAATCAATCAATCAATCAATCCAGTCACCTCATTCAAATGCAGAAGTGACCGTATTTTTTAGAGTGTACAGTGAAGTTGGACCGGATACATTGCCAAGTTGCCGGAAAATGCCGTTTTCTCAGAATTCGTGGTCTCTCGACTTTTCGCGTCCACTTTACGCCAGATCAATGCGCCGGATTATTCGGCTGAAGGGGTGCATAATGCTTTCGCATTAAATGTGTCTCGACGAAGCGCACCGTTTGTCCTCTACTTCGCTTCAGTGTTTAAAGTACGGCGCTCATCGTATACTCTGTAGCAAAGAGACACCCTTTTTACTGGATTATTTCTTAGAGTGTAACAGGGACGGCCGCACACCCTCGGTACACTCTACCCTCGGTTTTGTGAAATGCGACCGGAAAGATACATAGACTTATTGAGCGGCTATCCAACTCGCGAGCGTCGCCGAAGACGAGCGCGATTTCACGCGCGATATTTTTCCAACCGAGGAACTGGCGACATCGTCGACATCGTGGCCGTTATCGAAACGCCGACGTCACTCGAATCGAGAAACGCGAGCCACGGGAGACGAATGACCGGCAGTTCCCTGTGGTCGGCGGTAGCGTAACCGTCCCTGTAGCGCGGTTTGTTGGAGCGCCGTGGCATAGCCGCGTGATTTAAGATACTCGCAGTTTGTGTTCGCGTGTTCGTTAAGAACACCGCGAAGTAACACCGAAAGGCCAGCGTCTGTTCATCGTTCTTCTGCTGTTCGGCTTCCTTCGACCACCGGAAGCTGACCTGCCCATCACACGTGAAGGAATCCGCCGGTGAGTGGGGCACAGGTTGCCTTTGGTCCTTCTAGTAGATGGATGGAAACACTGAACGCCTTGTTTGTTCATTGAATGTGACAGCGGGAGGCTTGTTTCAAGAATAGTGGGCTAGATGGGTATCGTGCCGAGGGGTTAACACCATCGACTGAGAAGAAAAATGCAGGCCGGTTTGCTTGGCGGACATGAATGCAAAAGCGGAGCTGGTGGCTTACAAAGAAGCCTTCGCTTCGCCAATTATTTTGGTTGGTTGGACGAAGTGGGATTCGAAGGAAGTGGAACGAAGTAGGAATGAAATGGGGTGGTTGAATGACACGCGAGGAGTGGCAGGAGCAGGCCCGTAGCCAGGGGGGGCCGCCCCTTGAAATTCGGATGGAGGGGGTGTTTTACCGAGAATATATAATGAAAAGAGGTGTTTTTCAAGGTTTTCAACAGGTGCCACCCCCCCACCCCCCCTGAAAAAAATTCCTGGCTACGGGCCTGGGCGGGAGTGGTAGTGGGCGTAGGGGTGAGTTCTGGTACTATAGCGAGTTGTGGGCGTAGTGGGAGGAGTGACACATATCCGTAGTGGGATTTACCCACTATCTGTGGCACATACCCGTTGGCTGGCGTCGGCGTAACCGATGGAGCAAGCGAAGACGAAAGAGAGCGAACGCGGTGTCTCTCGATATCACGAGCCATTGGCCTCTAACCTCGCTCTCTTCCTCCGACACGCGCGCTGGCCCCTCGGTCGAAGCTCGTGCGCATGCAGCGCTGGCACGTGCACTGCGGCTGGCTTTGCTTGTCGTAACGAGGCTGTCGGCGTTTCGCTTGTTTGGCGACGCTTGAATGGTGTGCGTAGCACTTCAGCGCTGACAGTCTCTGCGGCAATATGTACCGAATGTTACATTGCTATAACTGCGCATAACCAAAACTTGAAACACAGTTGGCCTTGCCCAAACAAGAAGCTGCACTCAGAATTCGGATTACGCAGTATCGTAATCATCGGTGACTTCTTTTTTTTTTTTTGTTCCTGTTGAAGTAATGATCCAATGTTATTTCTTGCAGACATGGCCGATAAGATCGCGTCTAGCAAGGAACACGCTGATCAAGAAATACCGTCTTCGGCCAAGTCGTCGGTCACAACCGGGACTGAGTCTCGCACGAAGAAGTCCACGGCTGTGACGGTGGTCTATGCGAACGTGAGTCATCCTTCATGCGTTGTCGAACGTCTTTGAGGGGCTACGTTGTTTAACTGTAGTTTAGCTAGGTTCAGATCACCACTTCAAGGTCCTGCACTTGGTTGAGTGAATGGTGGTTGTGGTCGCGCAACCACCATTCATTCAACCAAGTGGTGGTTGCAGTATAGCGTTTTCTACCTTCATGGAAGTAAGAACCGTTCACCTGTGCTTGAAATCAGTGGTAAACATTGTGCAAAACATTAAAAAAAAATTCTCTTAAGCGCGAAGCAAATCAGTGCGATAGCAACAAATCGTAATGTTATACAAAGTAAGGTTAACTGTTAACCCTCTTGGATCCGATCTCGCGTGACTCAACAAAACGCTGGTTTAAATGATTACGGCCGCTTCAGGGACCGAAGCGGTTTTCGTGCTGGCATTTCTCTAGTAGTAAGTAGTTATGCAAAATAATGAAAAGAAGAGATAAGTAACCGCCTCGTAACTGTCTCCCTTTACGAGGACACCTCAACAAGACGGCACAGGGACTGGGTAAGGGGAATAAAAGATAGTGAGAGTTAAATGATAGGGGGGAGAATAATAATAATAATAATAATAATAATAATAATAATAATAATGATAATAATAATAATAATAAAGGATTCATTTAGTGTGTCGAACGAACGGGCGAGCTGTCGCGCGAAGCGCGAAGTGAGCGTTGAGAGCACAGCAAGGTTCACGAGCCGTCTGCTGATGCATGTCGAGATAGCGCGCACGACTGGGCCCTTCGAGCGACGAAGCGTCTTGCAGCCTGTCCTCCTGCATACTCACTAATCGCCCTCACCTCCCTCGAACTGGTGGTTGTAGCCACGTATTAACGCAATTGCGTTAAGCAGCTCGTTTCGCAGAAATTCCTGCGTCGGCGTAGGCGTCGTTGGTAGTGAGCGAAAAATCAGCGTTGTACCTGACAGAAAAATTGAGTTGCTTGCTTGCTTGCTTTAAAAAAACTTCCGACCGTGTGAGAATCGAACCCAGGCTGTCTGCGTGGCAAGCAGGTGTTCTGCCACAGAGCCCCGATGTTGCTTGAAATTTTTCGGACAAAAACACTATATGGATGTCACGTAGTGGAAGAAGTCTCCTTAACGCATGTAATATTACATGACAATTGCGTAGAACCGCGGCAGGCTTCAAAGCGTGTGAATTACGCGACGAGTGGCTGTTTTCAAGCCCCGCCAATTACAAAGCGCTCAGACATATTTAATCGTCATCAGCAAAAGCAACAAAGTGAACAGCTGCATAGGTTCGCGTATTCCCTTACGGACGCGTAGTGACCCCTTCGTTGATTTGCAAAAAGAATATGGCGTAATTTGTATCTAACAATTTTGCGCGCAGTAGGCATTCTAGGATAGCTTGAAACGGGCAGTGTTACGCGCACTGTGGTTCGTTTCCTTGTGGAACGGTTGAGGCATGCACCGAGAAACGAAGCGAGGCCAACCATTGACAAGGCGATGCGCACAGGGCCCGATTTCAATGCACTCTTGAAGGGAAGACTCAAGCGTCCTCCCAGTTGTTTTTTTAGAGAGCCTACGGAGTGATCGCAACATTTCGCCCTTCTGATTAAATACGCCTATAACAGCTTTTAGGTAGTGCGTTATGCCTTCAAGGCACAAGATATCAATAGCTGTCTATAAACGTACCAAATTTGCACAATACTCCAAGCCACTTTCTATTCTGTTGCAAAGTAAATAATGCCGTAATACGTTGATCTGTATGTCTTTTCTGAGTAATTAATCCTTATTAAATAGTAATTAAAGATATATTTATCCTGAAATCATCCGTGCGAAGTTTTTGCATAAATTTCGTGAAATCTGAGTCTAGAAATTTAGCGCAATTTCGCTTTTGGCTGTATTTATTCCAAGAAAGCAATTATTTTAGTTTTGACGTGGCTTGCGGAAAGCCGCACACCGAATGACTCGTCGAACGTGATAGTGACTGCAGCAATGGGATCATGTGCAGCGATATACAGCAAAACAAAGTTAAATAAACACATGTTCATTGCGCAGCAGGTTCAATTAATCGAAAGCTTAATGTATATTGCTGTTAGCTGCTAGTCGACGCAACTAGAAAAACCAAGCGGTGTGCAAAACAGTGTGCATAGCACCTTAAAAGGTTAACAAGCACGTAGGATGCGAATCTTCCAGCCAGGGTTGCCGTTGGTGGCTACGTTGCACCAAATTGGCTACTTTTGGACCCCGTTGGCGACGAAAATTTCCAGTTGGCGCCATGGCTCTTTTTTAAACTTGTGGTTTTACTTATTCAAAATGGCTTTATTTATTCATCAATAGTAAAGACTCTGTTGATAATACTGCTTCTGTTCAATTTGGCTAGAAATTCGGCGATAATATCAAATGACATGACTACTTTGGCTACTTTTGGCGTGAGTTCTGGCGCCTTTTCATGTCCACCCAGCGGCAACCCTGCTTCCAGCTCTCTCAGAATTTACCGCCGTGATCGTATGAACGAACGCTGACCACTGATTTACCAAACGTGGGCGCGCAATTGGCCTGGCGCAAAACACTAGGCACGTCCATCATCGCGTGAAACACAGAGGTGGATTGTTCCAGACTGCGTAATGTAGTGCCGCGAAAGCAACGCCGAGGCAGACTGTAATGTACACCTTTCAGCTGCGTTCACAGAAGACATAGCGCTGAAAACACAGCGACCAAGAACGAGGACAGGGCGGGTGCTTCTGGTCCCTGTGTTTTCAGCGGTACGCCTTCGTTGAATGTACCGAACCAACTAGCCTCAAAATCTGCACTCTTCAGGTGGTTCTCCTCGAATGCACGAGGTAAGAAATGCAGCGAACAGCAACGAAACGCTTTAGCAGCTTCGCCACAAATATCGGTTAATCCTATATGAGTAAGGACTTACAAAGAGGGTTCAACTGAAACTGAGGACGACGCAGCGAGCGGTGGAAACTAAAACGATAGGTGTAACCTTAAGAGACAGGAAGAGAGCAGAGTGGGTCAGGGAACAAACGGGGGGTTAAGGAAATCATAGTTGAAATCAAGAAGAAGAAATGGACATGGGCCGCGCACGTAGTACGTCGGCAGGATAACCGCTGGTCATTGAGGTTAACTGACTGGATTCCAAGAGAAGGCAAACGCGTGAGGTGGAGACAGAAAATTAGGTGGGCAGATTGAGATTAAGATTATTTCAGGTATAAGGTGCAAGCGCAAAGCACAGGACCGGGATGATTGGCGGAACAGGGGAGAGGCCTTTGCCCTGCAGTGGGCGTAGACAGGCTGATGATGATGAGTAAGGCGTATTGCTCACGAGTCTCTGAAAAGCTACCTAAAACAATCTGACTCCTAGACGATACCACGGCCCGTGTGCCCGTCCCCTAGCGGAAAAGTGGCGAGTAGCCTCTTGCTGTCGGAGGCTTTCATTCTGGCGATTCCAGTTGTCCCGGGTTCTACCAAAACCACAGCGAAACGGCAGAGGGCAGCACTGGAAAATGAAAAAGGCTCATTACGCTTGAGGATGTGTCGCTGATACCCAGGAGAAAGATTCTTATCCTCTATGCGGTGTGTAGGCTCACAATTGTGGTTTATGCAATAGTGCAATCAAGGAAGTTTCTCCGTTAGCTTTGGTGGCAGATTCGCTGGTGTTATTAATGAAAAATTGTTCTTTAAGTGCGTTGAAGTACTTCTATCGCTACACTTCTTTAGCAGAACAAAAAATCCGCACTCTCCTTTTGATAACGGCAGCTTTTATGAAACCGAATGTGCTAGTTACTATTACAGGGAACACTACACAATGACTGAACTAGGACTGCTTTGATCTCTCTCTCTGTCTGTGTGTATGTGTGTCACAATATTAATAAGAACTAACAGACACTGATGCCAAGGAAAGTATAGGGGATGTTGTTAGTAGTTACTGCAATGTAAATGTGAAGAAAGAAAAGTGGACGAGAACATAACTTGCAGCTGGCAGGGACCGAACCTGCGACCTTCGACTAAAGCGTCCGAAAGGCGTT
This sequence comes from Rhipicephalus appendiculatus, assembly GCA_030522465.1. NCBI lineage: Eukaryota > Metazoa > Arthropoda > Arachnida > Ixodida > Ixodidae > Rhipicephalus > Rhipicephalus appendiculatus. Next base: position 7,026 of record JALIZH010018197.1, on the reverse strand, counting down.
TATTGAACGCAAGCGTAAGAGTCAGCCAGTAGCTTGATTAACGGCTGAATTCACGGACCCCGAGAGCGAACGGCTTTGACGAGCAATGCGCGGTAGAAGCCGACTCATTATTGCAAATGAGTTCTGCAGAATCCCGCAAGGTGGCGAAAGGGTTAAGAAAGGGAAAATTGACAACCACCCGTTTGTAGCCGAATTTTTCGGCAACTAAGAAGCTTTTCTTTCTGAGAAATCCGTATGGATTTTCTTGTGGCTTTGTGCTACAAACGGGTGGTTGTCAATTTTCCCTTTCTTAACCCTTTCGGCACCTTGCGGGATTCTGCAGAACTCATTTGCATTACTTGTGTCCATCTGATTCGAGTTGTCGATGAATTCGCCCTAGCGCTGCCAATTGCTAGCTTCCTGGTTAGTTCAATTGGTAGAGCGACCACCCCGGAAAGGCGTTGGTCCAGGGTTCGAACCCCGGACCAGGACGAATTTTTCGGCAACTAAGTAGCTTTTCTTTCTGAGAAATCTGTATGGATTTCCTTGTGACTTTGGGCTACAAACGGGTGGTTGTCAATTTTCCTTTTCCCGACTCATTATTATAGATGTCACTAGGGAGTGTCACCCACTACAGCGTTCGTCCATCATCGCTACAGTATGTACAACGCATATTTGAGTACGTCCACATGACATCATCCTTTAATATATGAACACGATTTCAACCGATCGTATTGTTAGCAAAAATAGTCATGGGTGTTTAGTATCGTCGCCAACTCTTGAATGTGAACGATGATAAGACAGTTCCGGACGCTGTTCAGCACTCGAGTTTAAAATATATTCTGTAGAGTCAACTATAGTCGCATACTACTTAAAGGAGTACTGACACGATTTTGAGGCACCCCAAATGGTGTGCACTGTCATCGCTCTCCGCACACCGGAGCCGCACAACACGTACAAAATATTTTGCTTTGATTTTAAAGTTCGTCACCCAGCTTCTGTAAGCCAGCTCCACCGCAATGCACATTATCACGACAAGTCAACCCAGTTCATCGGGTTTGCGAAATTTGCGTCCTGCATGTAGCCTAAATCACATAAACCACTGTCGCTCTCTGGAGGACAATCCACTCATCGTTGCTTACGAGAACCACGTACGACTGACAGCGAACAGGCAGCTGTTGCTAGTATGTCGAGAGTTGGCCTTCCCGGGACGTCAGACCTCTCTTGACACGTCACTGCGAAGCCACCCTCCCGATACCGAAATTGTTGTTTTAAGGTAGCGGTATTAAAAACATATGCGATGCATTTCCAAGCACCACGACACCCTTTTTTAGGGTTCCCGACACCCGCGTTTTTATTTAGAGCAACAACCCGAAATTGTTTAAAATTCGTGTCAGTACTTCTTTAAGTCCGGAGAGGACATATTCAGAGGAGCGAAGCACGACAGCCGATTGCGCCCGCAACTAAAATACTCCCGCTCATGCACTCGACAAGCTTCTCCGGAGTCGGAGTCACCGGAGGTGGGTCATGACGTCAGTCAGGAGTGCGCGCCCATTGGCGCAGGCTTGTGTGCATCCGCCTTTGAGAAGCGAATGCTGCAGTCTCCTTAAGTTCTGTCCGACTATAGTAGCTACTTGAATCAGCCACCCTGATGATTAAAGAAAGCACGTCGATCGTATACACTCCTTCATGCAGCGTGGATCGACAAGGTCTTCGACCAGAGGGAGGACACGTCTGACGCGGCCACAGCGGAGGAAGCGAGCGACCAGCAGCAACGTCGAGGACGGGGACGCCGTTCCCTCGAGTCAAGGGAGGTCCAAGAAGCAAGAACGGCGTGATGACGCTCCCACAAGAAAGCGCGTCAGCGTCGTGCAGAGGGCTCTATCAGGTACGACCTTCCCTGGTCTTCCAAATAAACGCTGAACTTGGAAAAACTGTCAGGAGCTCTACATTCGCAGTTATCCCACGTTACAAATGTCCAAAATCTATCCATCTATGTATATATCTGTATGTCTATGTATCTATGTATCTATCTAAAGAATCTGCAGATCCCACGTACCATAAAAATTGATGTTAAGGTGGAACCACATGGCGCGTTTTCAGACGCAATTGACGCGCGGCTGGAGGGACGCACGCGTCTTTTTCACGAACGCCCACACGAAATCGCGTCGCCGCGTCCCGCATGGCGCGATTTCAGGCGCGATTGACGCGTGGTCGGAGAGACGCGCGCGTTATTTTGACGAACGCCATCGCGAAATCGCGCCGCGGCATCTTTCTACTCGGAGTAGAAAAACAAAAAACTAGCAGTTGTTCCGTGTACGAATACAACCGATGAGCGAAGCTTCTTAGAAATAGGACGTACGCGGCGTTAGGTGCGCGCGGCGTTTCATTGTCCAGGCAACGGACCAACCACTGGGCGGACAAGGTGAAGCGATGGTTTCGCGCGTTCGGCGGTTTGAGGGGAGAGGGTAGAGAAGAAAGAGGGAGAGGGTGACTAATCTGCCTCCGTTTCGCATGCGTTCGTATTCTCGCGCTTTCCGCATCGTGCAGACGCCATCGCGTTCCAGCGCTCATAAAGTTCATTTATCCTCCCGCTTGAGGGGGAGACGCCACAGCTGGCACCATGCCAGGGAGCTTCAACGGCGACGGCGACGGCGGGGTGCCGGCCTAAGGAGCTTCGCTCCTAAAAAATGCCTCGCGCGTAGCGTCGCCCGTTCGTCCGCCAACCAGCATTTCGGGTGCAGACGCGTGTTTGGTTTTTTGCAATGCCGCCAGACGGCGCCGACATCTAGGGATCTCGGCGGAACCTTTTGAAGCTGCCGTGCGCTTTTGACGAAAAGCTAGCGACCCGGCAAACGCGGCGCGAAAACGCCGCTACTTTCTTTCTATGCGGGTGCACTTGCGGCCGCGGCAGCGCTGGCATTCTCCGCGCGTCGCGTTTTTCGCTCGCGAAAGACGTGCCATGCGGTTCCGCCTTTATGCGAAGCTTGCAGAGAGAAGGTGACTGGTGAAACTTTTTAGAGAGCGAAACGTTACGAAATCACGCTAACCATATGTACAAATGTACGCACAGACATATATGTGCGAACAGTCGCATATGTATTATTTAACCAGTTGTTTACATTTGCGTAACGATGCCAACAGCAACATGGGTAGCCCTGGCTAGTGCTACGTAGACCAACTTCAGTGGATGGTGCTTACGCATATAATTGACGTTAACCCGAGGTGACGCCGGTATCATAGGAGTACATATGTAATGTTTATAAAGTTAGATAGCCAGCACTGCAACCCAGGCCCGTAGCCAGAAATTTTTTTTCGGGGGGGGGGGGAGGGGGGTGTTGTTTTCAGGGCCTGTTGAAGGCCTTGAAAAACCCGTATTTTCATTGTGCATTCGTGCTAAACACCCTCCCCCTCCATCCGAATTTCGGGGGGGGGGAAGCAGGGCCCCTAGTTCCCCCCCCCCCCCCGCCTACGGGCCTGCTGCAACCACAATTGACGTTTCTCAAGCATTACGCCTGAATTGGGTTTTTTCCCGCGCACTTTCTAGACCTGGCGTGGTTCCATGGTGGAATACTTGATTGCCACGCAGAATGCTTGGGTTTGATTCCTTCTGGGACTCTGATATTTATTTGCGGATGTCAGTTTTTGTTAACGCTCTTGCATTGAAATTACCGATGTCGGTTCTCGACACTCCTGGGTAGATATAAACTGTCAATGACCTCTGGCGCATACCCGCACAAAGCGGCCCGGAGTATACGGGTATGTGCCACACGTGTCTGGAAGGAAGGGTTTGAGGACGTACGCGACGGGATTTTCACATTATTCACGTCATGACTAGCCAGGCATATTTTTCGTCAAACCCTCCTACCCTAACATCAGGTCCGTAGCCAGAAATTTTTTTTCTGGGGGGGGGGGGGGGGGGGGGGCACCTGTTGAAAACCTTGAAAACCCCGTATTTTTATTATTTGTTCTCCGTAAAGCACCCCCCCTCAATCCTAATTGCGGGGGGGGGGGGCTCAGCCCCCCCCCCCCCCCCTGGCTACGGGCCTGCCTACCATACTAATTTTTGTCTACACCAAGTTAACGAGACGATCACGAGAGCACCCAGACGTAGGCGGCTAGATGGATGGATGGATGGATAGACGGATATATAGATACGCTCAAAATTCCTGTAGTTCGCTAAGAGACGCTTCGCGTTTAATAACCACCTGACAGAGGGGACATTTTTCATGCTCACTTACGGTAACAGGACGGAGTTGAGTTTGCATGGCCGGTGCGTATTGTAATTTTCATTTATCCTGCGTGAAAGTGTCTACTTCTGGTATCCGATCATATTGTTTACTCTACTTAAGCTACGCAATGTGTTTTATGGATAACCTTACCATATTAACGCGGTTAAGTTAAAGAGCTCGTTTCGCAGAAATTCCCGCGTCGGCGTCGGCGGCGTCGTCGGTTGTGCGCGAAAAATCATCTTGCCCATGACCGAAAAATCGAGAAAGATATGAATAAAATAAATAATAAAAATTTCCGGGTCCGACCGTGGATCGATCCCAGGCCGTTTGCGTGGCAAGCAGGTGTTCTACCGCACAGCCGCTCTTCTGCTTGGGATTACATATAAAAAATTACACCATCTCCCGCTAAAGGGAACCATGTGTAGATGTGAAGCAGAGGGCGCTAACGCTTACATTGGCGGTGGCGTTGACGCTGGTGCTCATCGCAGCGTTGCGCAGGACAGAAAACTGGGGAGGCGCAAAGCACGCAGTGATGGAGCGGTGTTTCCTACTGGAACATGCCAATCGCTGCTAATGGGCAATGAGAGACAGAAGACTCCGACTGGACACAGAGACCCGCAGTCCGCTTTTAGTTAACGCGCACGCTGCGAATTTTTATTGTTCAACAACGCACAGGAGAAATCTCCCACCGGCACCACCTTGGAGGTCAAGATCCAGTGCTGCATATACCAGTGAACGGTTGTGCAGCGCGAGCAGTCGGTTTTTTCAACCAAGAAACTCGCTAGCAGACGCTGCCTGCGTCGGCGTCGCGAGGCGAGAGAGAGGGGGAGCGTAGGAGAGGAGAGAGAGGGGGGGACGCGCATGCGCAGGTATGGACGCCGCGGGTGGGGATGCCTAGAGGAGAGAGGGGGGGAACCCGGGAGGGGAGAGAGGAGAGGAGGCGCATGCGCAGCAGTGAGGGTGTGGTTGCCGCGGGGAGGGATGTTTAGAGGAGAGAGAGGGGGAGAGGAGGTTTTTTTATTTTTATTTTTTTTTTGAAGGGCTTTGCGCATGCGCAGTAAGGGTGGTCACGCCGGCACACCACCACCACCACCACCGGATTAAGCTTCGCCATAAGATGCTTCACATCTAATAACTTCCTCTGCTTGGAAATGCGATTAACCACGAAGTCATGCGGGCCATAACTGGACTGCCACGTATCACTCCGTTGACGGTACTGCAACAGGAGTCCCAACTAAATACTATTGACGAGTTAGTACACCAGCGTCGCTGTGCGCGCAACCTCAAGCCATCAACGTTCTGTTCGGCTGCTGCATTGGCGCAAAGAAGTTCCCCATACACCTTCAGAGACGAGCGCTATTGCCCCGTGGAACAAAATGCCACTCACTGAAAACAAACCTCTGGGCCGCCTTTACAGCCCGGTTCCACGCCAGGCGAACGCTCAAGTGTCCCGCCTTCCTTCGTGCCGATAACCTAGATGCCGCCACTGTCATCGCTTACACCGATGCCAGTGTGCGTGGCACCACCAATCGTACCGCTCTTGTATGCCCATTAATACCAGAGGCTGGCCAAACGTGCTCGCATTTTGCGGATCCCGCACTGCCGGCACTCCTTGCTGAGCTGGCCGCCATACGTGACGGATTGGCAGCGCTGCTACCTTTTCTTCCACCTGACAGATGCTGTCGGCTCCTCATGCGTACGGACTCGACGCAAGCTATCCACGATATACGACGAGTGTATCGGTCTACGTCACTTTCGGATAGTATTCACCATCTTGCTGCCTCCGCATCTGTGTGGATACGTGTGCAGTGGGTGCCTCAGGCCGCTTTGCCGGACCTTGTCAAAGCTGACCTGGCAACCCACCCACAAGTTACACAGCTCCCTTTACCGCAATTTCCGGAGGACGCTCAAGGACAGATGCTTCGGGAAAAAGAAAGCCTCCGACCTACCACACGAGCTCTTATACCTCCGTGTGGGTCAGACATCCCTGGTGGTTTAACCCGCCAAGAGGAGGTTACGTTACGGAGGTTTGTGTTAGGGGTTGCGCTTACCCCATCCGTGACAACCCTTTGGGCGCAAAAAGTACCGCGGCCCGTATGGTACATCGTGCCCATTTTGGGACGCCCCAATCCGCGAGGTAACTGCCACACACTTATTGTGGACCTGCACAGGTCTACAATTAAGCCGTCGTCGTCACCTCCGTGCAACAGGCCTCAGGCCTGGCCGACCACCCGACCTTGACCGCTGGATTCGTGGACCACACCACCGCTCAATAATTGACTTTATACACGAAGCAAATTTGCATGTGTATTTGTGAATAAAAAATTATTATGCCTAAGGGAAGACTTTCGAAAATAAAAAGAAATGCAGTGAAAATAACTTTCATGCTTTACAAATACACGCGTCCTGTACACAGGCGTCACAGTACAACATGTAATATCGTAGTAATCTTGCGCGGTACAAGCGTACATTGCCATCGGGCGTAGGAAGATGTGCATATCATAACGACACTGTGGTTGAAAGCCGTCCACCCATTACAAAAGGCACACACGTTACTGCGCGTATTCCCTTGAGACCACGTAGTTCGAAAAAATTTCCCGCATTTCCCGCGCATGATTGCTCGTGGTTTAAAGCATGCTACCCATTACATAGTATGCACTAAGTGATTGAAGTACGCACTAGGGGCAGGGGTATCGCTATCACGTTCAACTTTTAAAAGCTTAAGGGTCCCCCAATTTTTTGTTTAGACAACGTGACACGTCGCCACAAATATTTTTTCAGCGTCTGACGACATGCTCTTCCTTTGTTTCGCACG
>JALIZH010018195.1:17500-20708 GCA_030522465.1 Rhipicephalus appendiculatus | reverse complement strand
ATTATTCCTTATTATTAGCGCGATGAAATCAACTGTAAAACTACCCGCCGCTTGGCCGATCCCCCGCAGAGGGTATGAGCTAGCGAAAAGGAGCGATAAAAACAATATAACCGTCAGCAACCCGGCTTCTTGGCCAATACCCCGTATAGTGGGTGAGAGCCAGAATAGAGGAACAAGCAAGCAAGCAAGCAAACCCGGTCAACAGGGAGCCGTAAGCAGCGAGTATACGTTTCATGGTGAGCGGACTTGTTATCCTACGTGCCTATCCGTTATACGTTATCCTATGTTCGATAAAGACAGTCCACAAATGCAGCATGAAATGATCCTGTACAGCTGCTTCCATGACATGTTTTGTAACTCGAAACTAGACGAAACGTTTTTCCGTGACTGTTGGTGTTGTTACAGGCTGGCTCGAATATGCAGGACGGGCGCAGAGGTATCGCAAATGTGATGATTTTCTTTACAGACGCAGCAAGCGCTGGAACAGTTTTACTGCATTAATAATACCATGTCGATCGGTCCGTTACTGTCATTCGTTGAAAGAAAGTAATGAATGCAACCCGAAAGAACTCGCGTTGTGTTGTGCATTACAACTCCCGTTATTGAATGCCAGTAACAAACATAATGCGCAGCGCGCCGACTAACGGATCCGTGCTTACAGTTCAGCCATATGCCGCATTAGCGAGGTACACTATCGTCCTTTATGAAAGGGAACACGCGAGCGCGTGTCGTGCGCTCTGCGGCGGCTGCCTACAGCGCCATCGACCGACAACTGAAGAAAGCATGTCCGCTTTTGGCGTCATCTGTTCGCAAACAAAGTAACGAGTGATAGCCGTTGAACAAGCGCTGCTAGATTACGCCCTCGCTTTGGTCTCGCAACGGGCGAATGCCACCAAAAGCGGACGCGCTATCTTCAGCTGTCGGTTCATGGTGCTGTAGGCAGCCGCCGCGGAGCGCAGGCCACGCGCTCGCGTGTTCCCTTTCATAAAGGACGACAGTGTACATGGCGTCCTATCCCTGAACTAAGCAGTACGCTGCAAGCAGGCGTCGCTGAATTCAACGTGCCAGGTTCGATCTCTACCGGCGGCAAGCTGAGTTTTCATCCACTTGAATTTATTTCCATTTATGGAGATAAATTATAGTTTAATTTATTTTTCTTCATGGAAATTAAGTACTCTGGCAGAAGTTAAAGGGACACTAAAGAGCAGAACGATTTTTCGCCTATTAGTAAAGTACAATTTCACAATCCTGAAAACACCACTCCTTACCGCGACACGACGCTTGGTAAGCGAGAAAAAACCGCCAGGCCTGCGCGGAACTCGCAGCACAGCCACAGCGAAAGCTGGGAGAGCGGCCTTTCTAGGGCCTTTTTTAAACATTCTTGGGGCAACTACAACAACCGCACTTGCATGGTACCCACTACGCCTTAAATCACCATAATTTTTGTGTAGTGGGGAAGCGTCTACAATGCCATTATTCTTCATTCTTCAGAAAAGCGCGGTACCCGCTACACTCTTGTAACGCATTATGTGCACTTTGTTGATGCTGTGGCTGACGACGATAAAGAATTTTGCCTCAGGCTTTTGTAATGGGTTGGAGCATTGAACGACCCACTCGTTACGCAATTCGATTTGTGTGACGCCTGGTTCTTACTTTACTGTTCTAAAACACTTAACAACACACGTTAACGCGATTGCTTACCCGACATGAAGCCTGCCTAGGGTCAGTTTGCACCGCAGTTACAAGCAGCGGCGTAGCTCAGTGGTAGAGTGCTGGGCTGCCACGCAGAAGACCCGGTTTCGAATCCCATTCGGTCATAGGTGTTTTTTATTTATTTAGTTTTTTTCTTATTTCGTGCGATATTGGTTACGGACACCGGCGGCGGCGGCGGCGGCGGTGGCGGACAACTACGGCGCAGAAACGACCCTTGTTGTGATCTCATAACAGCTTTCGCTGTAAAAGCGCGAAAAGAAAGTGCAGGGTGGAGACGCCACCTTGAGATTCCCGCACCAAACACCGTGACGTCATAGATTTTGAAGTCATCTACTGGGTCCTACGTAGCTTCTAATCGATAAAAATGAAGTACATTGTCATCTGTGGGTGCCATAGACCTATAGCATACGACGTTTCAGAAAATTTCATCGAGCCAATGTCGCGAAAATACGAAAAATACATTTTGAAATTTTCGACGTCACGCGCGGAGATTTCGGCGCGAAATTTTAAAAATGAAACTTCAACCTTGATTTTCTCCGCTAATAATGAATGTATGATTGCGAAACATATGGCATTAGAGTTCTCAGAGTGCAGTTTTTCAATCTAAACCAAGTCATTGTTTCTCTTTAGTGTCCCTTAAGGGGAAGATGAAAGCTTGAAGAGATGAAAAATTCGTGAACACGGGGTGCCGATGTAGCCGACGTTTCGACAAGTGGACTTGTCTTCTTCAAGGCTGCAGCTACCATATGCATATGACCATAAGCGTGCGCAGGGTTCCACTTCAGGGGGGGGCGAAGGTTCATCGCAGCGCCCCCCGCTCCCAATTATGTCAATGAATGGGGCTCACTTTGCGCCCCCCTCTTGCCCCCCCCCGCTCCCTATTATGTCATGTATGGGGCTGGCTTTGTGCCCCCCCCCCTCTCGCCCCCCGCTGCACCCCCCCTCCCCCGTGCGCACGCCTATGCATATGACCGCTGCAGCCTTGAAAAAGCTAAGTCCGCTAGCTGAAACGTCGGCTACATCGGCACCCGTGTTCACGAATTTTCCATAATTACTGCAGTGCAGTTTAAAAAAAAAGTACAAAAATATTGTTCCCCTATGCCTCCCTTGGCTTCATTGTCTGATGGTTTAATTAGGCTGCGTCTAACAAAGAAACGGTCCCGAACCATGCCTCCCTAAACTTTTTCGCGAGAACTCTTTCCGAGTGTAGTAATGTACGCTGCACTATGTAGTCGCCACCATTTACTACAATGAAAGCTATATCAACACACTCAAAATACAATGTGTCCCTAGATCGAAGACAGGAAAAAAAGGGAAGGGGGGCGGGGGGGAGGTTAAATCTCTTTTTTTGGGGGTCTCACGACTCTCCGACGAAAGTATAGTGACCTCGAAAGAGAGTTAACATGTCTCCTCAAAGAAAGTGATATAACTGGCTAGTCGGGACTTAACCTTTAACCGCGTCCCATGAAACACACGTGTGTTTCATGGGACGCGG
>JALIZH010018195.1:0-15000 GCA_030522465.1 Rhipicephalus appendiculatus | reverse complement strand
ATTCGCCCCCCCCCCCCCCCCTGAAGGGCAACCCTGCGCACGCCTATGTATATGCTATTAACTTGTACATCAATGTCGCTTTGTCACCGCGGAGCAAGATAAATACATAACGCTAATTGACGCTTAAAATTAAGCTTACCTATCATTTTGACGTCGTCCTATGCCTAATGTAAGAATGCCTACGACTAATCCGAGTGGAAATCCATAATCTTGTTCACTGCACTTTCTCATTTCACTATCCTATATTCACATGTTTATTGCTTCGCTCAGTTACGGCAGACTGTTTAAAAAAAGTGTCACGCAGGAGCGCGAATCGAATTTATTTCACTTTATCCTTGTCGACGGCTGTACAAGTTCGCCTCGAGAGTCATGAACCATAGAAATTTTTAATTAGGCTGTTTTCTTAAGAATCATGCAAGCCACATGCTGTCTATCTTTCTTTTTCTTTTTTTTTTCTTTCAATGTCAATAAGTGCGAGATACTCGGCTTGTAAAAAAAAAAACAACAAAAAAAAAAAACTGCTTGCTTCGCGGCCACCAAACGCGCTGCTGTTAGCAACCTTCCGCGACAGACCCGCTATGGAGAGCGTCCTATCAAAGAGTGTTTCATTGTGCCTCACTCGAACACGGCTTGTGATAGAAAGTGTGCCAGCTCCTCGTAGTACGACGTTGATAGATGCGCCGGTGGCAGCGTCGCGACGGCACAAGCGACGGGCCGCCCTCCTCTCTGAAGAGCCGGCGCGGCGCCCTGAGCTCTATCGAAAGACAAGGGGCTCGTATTCACGAAAACGTCTTCAAGATTAGAATGTTTGTCAGGGGATATTCCAGCCAATCGTGACGCCGGTCACACAGGACGCCTTTATCTTTATAGAAGCCGGCTAGCTGGTCGGAAAATACGAAAACGGAAGAGGTGTAAATGCGACCCGAGAAATTCAGACATGGGACAGACTGTTGGATGGTAGTCTGTATGGAATCGAACAAAATGTCGATTTCATACAGACGGACGGTCACAGAAAAGGTGGGTACACGGCGCTAACTAACAATTTGGTGGTTTCACTGCACGTAATCGAAGTGTGTATACTAGAGCTGTGCACGGGCCGCTTTTTCGAGCCCGAGCCCGGCCCGGGCCCACTGACTGCGTCGAAGGCCCGCCCGAGCCCGACGCTAAAGGGCGGCGAACCCGCCCGGCCCGGCCCGACGTACAAAAACAAAAGCTCGGGCCCGGGCCGGTCCGGCCCTCGATCTTATGAAGTTTCGCTGCGGATACATTATATCTTTTTCCGATAATGTGGCATATTATTCACCATTATCATACCAAAGCGAAACATAAGCAATCGACACATGACAGTCACTATATACACAGATTAGAAGTTTTCGTATAAATATAACAAGCTATCCAACGATTCGGGCTTAGTAAAGTGCGCCGCTCCTGCATCACATGTCCAGCCAGACTAAAGTTCCGTTCGTTGCTCACTCTGGTAGCAGGAATCGTTAATATCTTTTTCGAAAGCGTAGCAAGCTTGGAATATTTAGGCTGCTTGTTCTTCCTGGAGTTTAGTACATCAGATACAGGACAGGAGGATGACTCCATCGATAGGTAATGACAAAGTTCATCTTGTGTGAACGGTAAATTATTGCGATTGTTGCTCTACTCACTAAATAATTCTAAGCATTGCTTGTCTGTGGCAGGCTGCGCTTCACAATTTTGTACACTTTCTTCCGAAAGCTAATAAATAATCCGTGATAAGTTTGATTTGGGCTTTGCTGCTGGCCCGGCCCACCCGATAAAAAAATGTAGCCCGAGCCCGGCCCGGGCCCGAGGTGAGAAGACGTCGGCTTACCCGAACCCGGCCCGCGGGCCGGGCCGGGCTCGGGCTTTCGGGCTACCCGGAGCCCGTGCACACCTCTAGTGTATACCAACGCGCAACAGCATCATCAGAGGGAAAGCACACAAAACAGGTCAAGCACTGCAGCGCATGCAAGCCTCTCTTTCGTTACAGTCCACTGGCGTAGCCAGGGTGGGTCGGTGGCTGGGAGGTTCGAATTTCGTTCCAAAAATTTTTGCATATCCTTATATAAACACAGACACTTATGTAAAGTATACAGTTAACCCCCAGCTCCTGGAAAAAAATGTCTGGCTATGCTATTGTTCCGCGCATTAGCTGCTGGCCGAAAGCACTGACGAGCTCACTAGGGAATTCATAGAAACTTTAGACATTGATACAAATAAAAAAAACTGTGTCAGTTGTTCTGTCAATTTCCTTGTGGGGAAAAATTCATTCTGTTTTTTGTCACGATAGCGGCCTGTGAGCTTGCTGTTTCGACCTGTTTGCGCACTTTTTTTCTGTGTGTTCGTTGTTCGGCGATGCCATGTACCTCCCTCGAATGAAAGAAAACCATCATTTGTTAGTTAGCACTGTGCAACCGTCTTTTCTATCGACGCCAGTGCGCATTTCTTGTAACCTTGCCCGTGAATCTGAACTTACTAAAAAGGACAACAGATAAAATTACAACGTTAATCACGTCTTAATACGTCACCAGTTTTGTAATGTCATTAAGCCCTCTCTAAATAACAAGAGAGAAGACGCGCTACCCCGGACCAGGACGAATTTTTCGGCAACTAAGAAGCTTTTCTTTCTGAGAAATCCGTACGGATTTCCTTGTGGCTTCGTGCTACAAATGGGTGGTTGTCTATATTCCCTTTATTAACCCTTCCGCCACCTTGCGGGATTCCGCAGAACTCATTTGCATTGCCTTGAAAACAAGCAAGAAGACTGGTGGCGACGCCGTATTGAAAGTCCCGCACCACTAGCTCGTTATGATGTCATCGGTTTTGAAATAATCTGCTCGAATCTACAGCGGATCTCTAAAACCAAAGACTCAACTGAGAAAGTTTTCAGTTTTTTTTTTTTTTTTTTTTTTCTGCGCCAGTATGGGCCCAAACATAACAAAGTCCTTTGAGACGCTATACTTGGGCGGCACGAAATAACGCGTTCGATTCCCGACCGCATTGAGAACTGGGGGGCAATGATAAAACAGTCGTTTATGTTAAATTTAATCGCACGTCAAAGAATCGCTGGATAGCCAGACTCAACCCTAACTACTCCGCTACGAGACCCGTAATTTGCTCGGTATATATATATATATATATATATATATATATATATATATATATATATATATATATATATATATATATATATATATATATATATATATATATATATATTATACACTGAGATGAGGAGTCCCATACACGATAAAATAAAATGAATTTGTCGCGTCACAGTGGGTCTAGCTCATGTCTGAGATTTCGGAGGAAAATTCAAAACATCGATTATGGCCTTTTCTGCAGTTATAATTCCTGAAGAAAAAAAAAGAACTTATTAAGGCAAAAGGAATTTTTGAGGTGCTAGTTGGTGCATGACTGACAATATTTAGAAGCCCTAAAAAAAAAGGGGGGGGGGGGGGAGAAAAAGAAAACGGCACGAAAGAAAGTCAGGCACAGGACATGCGCTACATTCAACTGTGTTCCTCAACGTCTTCATAATACATATATTTGGCACGCACATGCGCAGAAGCGTCTATCGTAAATGTATAGGGCTATATACGTAACGGAACAGCTGACTATTTGATATGGGCGTCGAGATATCTGAATTATTTTGCGTACAGGATGGCCGAAGGCTAAATAAAGCTATGCACCCTGCCCTGTCTATTATAAATGTGAAACCCTTTTGAGTATCAAGTCGGCTTGCTAACGGCGGCTTTTGCAAATATTTGCGTCACGAAACAATGCCTCACATCTGGAAAGAGTTCACGTGCTCCGCAAAATCAGTTCGTTCGTGTTTTTTTTTTTGTTTCTTCTTTTTTCATATTCAAGGCGCGCTGTCCTAATCGGTCATTCGCACACTATCCTTATCGACCAATGTGGATTTTGCCGCAGGACAATGGCACGTCAGACACGACTCCGCACTTACATTTCATATGAGGCGAAAGGTGCTTCTTTTGTCAGCCTGGCTTTGTTTCGTTTACAGCAGCCATTGAGCAAGAAAAAAGTTAGTAGGCAACACTTCGCAACGCGGTTAAACTTATTCTGTGTCGGTATATCACCTGATCACAACGTCAGAGCCTGCGGTAGATTTTAGTACTCCCGGTTAGTGGTTTCTTTCTTCTTCTTCTTTTTTTTTTCTTTTTTTTTTTTTTTTTTTTTAGCCAGGCTCCGCTAGCATGCGAAGAAGCAGGCTTCTATTAAGCGCTACTGGGCTCTAGGCCCCAAGGTCTCGGCGAATCTCACTTCTTGCGTGATCTTGACGCACGAAGTCGCGTGCTTAGCTTGCTTCACGGAGCGTTCGCTTGCCAAGACGGCTGCATGACGTAATCATCCCTCCTAAGTTTTTTTTTTTTTTTTTTTTTTTTTTTTTTTTTTTTTTTTTTTTTTTTGTCTTTCATGGCTGCAGTTATACGATGACAAAAACGGAAGTGCTGAAAATACCACCCCAACGTAGTGCCTATAATTTTCAACTTTCTCAGAGTTGTGCGAAACCTTGTGTATAAGGAAATACTTTATGCGTGCTTTTTTTATTTTTGTGTGATCATTGCTGTCTTCGTTTTTCCCTGCCGCAGCAGGCTATCGGCAATCGTAGAAATCCCAGTGGGTGTAAAGCCTGCGACCAAAAGTTGCTAATAATTAATATCTCTTGTTTTAAGTCCCAGAACCACGATACGATTATGCGAGACGCCTTAGGACTCCGGAAATTTTTACCATCTGGTGTTCTTTAACGTGCGCTGACATCGCACAGTACACGGGTCTCTACCATTTCGCCTCCAACGGAATGCGACCTCCACGGCCGGGATCGAACCCGCGACCTTCGAATCAGCAGCCGAGCACCGTAGCCACTGATCCACCGGGCGCACCACCCCAACAGTTGTGAAAAGTACGCATCGAAGCTCTCTTGCATCTTGTGGTTGCACGGTTTATTCAGCGCTCAATCGAGGCGAAATAGACGCAACGGCTCTTTTTCACTGTCTTAGAACGATATGATTGGTTGGTCTGTATGGTGTTTAACCCTTTCAGTCCCGAATTAAATATTTTCAATGTAAGCAACTAGCTCTTACATTTTGAGATGAGCATGATCGTGGTAGTCCTAAAAAACTGAAAAACTATTCGCTCACACTTTTCAGAGAAGAGTAATTAACGTGTCAATTAATTTAACAAATAATTATTATTTAATAATCATTCCATAATTTTTACTTCATTTATACATAAAATATTATTTACATAGGATAGCATATTGTCCAATAGCCAAAATTGAAATTTCCGACACAGAACTAAAATTAATGCCCTATCTCTGCACGGTGAAAGAAGAGGCTGCCTCAGCGAAATGCGCGAGCAGCACGACCGCTTCTG
The DNA here is from genome assembly GCA_030522465.1 of Rhipicephalus appendiculatus. Lineage (NCBI taxonomy): Eukaryota > Metazoa > Arthropoda > Arachnida > Ixodida > Ixodidae > Rhipicephalus > Rhipicephalus appendiculatus. Next base: position 9,594 of record JALIZH010018195.1, on the reverse strand, counting down.
TAATTTCTTCGCTCGACGTGACCTGCATTTATTATATACCATGTTGACACCACATGTAGGGCAGATGCTAAATACGCTTGAGGAAGAACGAAGCTTTATCTTTACCATGCTTGGCTGACTGACCTACATAATTTATGATTCCAATTGGAATCACAGGGACTGAAAGGGTTAACGTCCCAAAGCGACTCGGGCTACGAGAGACGCCGTGATCGAGGGCTCCAGATAATTCCGGACCATTGCTCAGCACACGGTCATCCAGCATTTCACCTATATAGCTTCATCGAAATGCGACTGCCGCGGCCAGGATCGAAGACGCGTCTTTCAGGTCATCGGTCGAGAATCGTAACCACCGGGTGACCGTGGCGGCCTTAGAATGAGGCGAGTGAAAAGGTATATCATTTCTAACCCGGAGTCATTAAGACACTCACAGACGTTCCGCGGAATAATTAGGATTGATGTCTAAAATCTTGAGTTGATTCTTCCATGAGAAGCTCATGTTCGTTCCCCTACAAGGGCGTAGGTAGAATTTTAACGCGATAGCGTTAAAGAGCTCGTTTCGCAGAAATTCCGGCGTCGGCGTCGTTGGTTGTGAGCGAAAAATCATCATCTTGTCCGTGAAAGAAAAATCGAGAAAGATGCAAATAAAATAAATACTAAAAATTTTCGGGTCCGAGTTAGGGTCGAACCCGGGTCGTCTGCGTGGCAAGCAGGTGTTGTACCACACAGCCATGCCTCTGCTTGGAAGTACTGTGAAAATAACTTCCTCTGCTTGGAAACGCAGTGAAAATAACTTTCATGCTTCGCAAACGCAAGCGTCCTCTATATAGGCATCGCAATATAACATGTAATATCCCAGGAATATTCCGTGCTACAAGCGTACATTGCCATCGGGCGTCAGAATATGTGGCTATCATAAAGATTTCACAATTTAAAGCCAGCCACCCATTACAAACGGCACACACCTTACTGCGCGTATTCCCTTAACACCACGTAGTGGGTGCATAGCAAGTTCGAAAACATTTCCCACGTTCGCCGCGCATAATTGCTCCTGGTTTAAAGCATGCTACCCATTACGTAGTATGCACTAAGTTATTGAAGTACGCACTAGGGACAGGATATCGCTATCGCGTTCAACTCTTAAAGGCGAAGATTAAAAGTCCCCCCAATTTTTTGGGGGGGTTTTTTTGCATGAATAGAGGGGAGGTTTCAACTACCTTTTATTTATTTATTTATTTATTTATTTATTTATTTATTTATTTATTTATTTATTTATTTATTTATTTATTCTGCCTTACAGGTCATGAAATGACATTGGGTAAGGGGGGTACAGCGGCAGATAAAATAAAAGGGAAAAGCAGGTAATGCAACTGACATAAGTACATAACATAATATACAAAGGCTACAGTAAAAAGATAAATAATGCAGTAAACAGGTACAGCCAAACGCAGTGATTATTAAAACAGTGACTGAAGTTTTTCACGAAAAGCGTCACGGTTTGTTACTGTAGCCATATCATCGGGAAGGCCGTTCCACAAGGCGAGAGCACGTGGAAGTGAAGAGGAATTCCAAACTTCATTTGGGTTACACTCATAGGCGTGCGCAGGGTTCCCCTTCAGGGGGGGGGGGGGGGGGGGGCGAAGGTTCGTCGCAGCGCCCCCCCTCCCTATTATGTCAGTGTCCGCCACCCCTGCACACCCCCCCCCCCCCCCCCCCCACACCGCAGGGCGCACGCCTATGGTTACACTGGCATAGCGATCGTAATTGCGAGGAATAAACCAGGCTGCCCTGTTTTGAGCACTTTCCAACATATTAATTGGGTGCTGTTTTGAGTACTTCCCAACATACTAAGTGGGTACTGTTTTGAGTACTTCCAACATACTAATTGGGTACTGTTTTGAGTCCTTTCCAACATACTAATTGCGTACTGTTTTGAGTACTTTCCCAACATACTAATTGGGTACTCTTGCGTCTCTCATAATCATATCGTGGTTTTGGGACGTAAAACCCCACATATTATTATTAATTGGGTACTTTTGATGAGGCGACCACACAGACGAGGCAAATTCTAGTTGCGGAGGGACAAATGAAATGTAAGCTAATTTGCGTACATCGGAGGGCGAGGTACGCAAATTCCTACGGAGGTGACCTAGTGCTTTTTTAGATGCTTTAGAGCAGATAGCTGTTATTACCTGCACCTCCTGGCTCCGCCATTGCTCACATATCAGTTTGGAAAAATGACAGCGAGGCGCCCCCGTCGAACGCTATAAATACGAGGTTTAAAGTATTGTCAAAGGCTCAAACAATTGCGTACGCGGCGGCTTGTGAAAAGGCGCCGTCCATTCACCCCGTCATTCGGTCCCGCGTTGCTTTGGCCGACCTTGATTAAATGAGGTGATTGCGTCAACGTGCGCTATACAGTATATTGTGAGTTTCTTTCTTGTTCTTTTTTTTTTTTTTTTTTTTTTTTTTTTTTTTTTTTTTTTTTTTTTTGCGCGATTGGCTGTGTAGCGGATGTACACTCGCGAGTGGAGGTTCTATCGATACGCTAGCGCTCTTGACGGGTTCGATATCCGGGTCACGGCTGCCGCCTTTTCAAGAGCCTCTAAACCACTACTAGTTGGAAGACGACAAAGTGGTTTCTGTCTCGCATTTACTACCCTTGCCACGGGCGCTATCTCCTCCTCTGTCCTTATTTATTCATGAAACACGTGGGAAATATCAGCACTGTAAGCGTCTCGCCTACCTGGATTCCGCGCTTATCGACTACGCGCTATCTCCGCTTGCGCAGTCGAGAATGCACACAACGAAGTGAAATTGGTTCATGGCGCAATATTCGAGAGAAGGCAGAACGGGCCTGTGACGCTGTGGCAAAGAAGAGTTAAGAGACACTTCAGAACTGCGCACGCCTATGCATACCTCGTATATGCATAGGCGTGCGCAGGGTTCCCCTTCAGGGGGGGGCGAAGGGTCGTGGCAGCGCTCCCCTTCCCTATTAAGTCAAATGTATGGGGCAGACTTTGCGCCCCCCCCCCCCCCCTTCTTAGGTGACTAGAGGGGCGGCCGCCCCCTCTGCCCCCCCCCTCGTGCGCACGCCTATGCGTATATGAACCAATCGGGAGCTTATTTCCTCATGACGTTACGTGAACGGACAGCTGGTGTGACGAATTGTGCCGGAAAGACGGGAAACGCTAGGAAAGAATTCCGCACTCGTTCTTTGCATTTTCAGAGGTCGCTTAGGGGCCCTTTTTAAGGGGAGGGAAATGCAAGGACACCCGTGTACTTAGATTCGGGCGTACGTTGAGGAAACCCTACCGGTCAAACTTGATTAGTAGTCCGCCACTGCATAGCGTACCCCATAGTCATACTCTGGTTTTAGCGTTAAGTTTCGTATGATAGCTTTGTTTTTAGATGTGAAGCATCTTATGGCGAAGCTTAATCCGGTGGTGGTGGTGGTGGTGGTGGTGTGCCGCGTGCCCACCCTTACTGCGCATGCGCAAACAGTTAAAGAAAAAAATAAAAATAAAAAACCTCCTCTCCCCATCTTTCTCCTCTAGGCATCCCTCCCCACGGCAACCACACCCTCACTGCGCATGCGCCTCCCTTCCTCTCTCCCCCTCTTACACTCCCCCCCTCTCTCCATCCCTGCCCGCGGCGTCTAACTCCCCCTGCGCATGCGCGTCCCCCCCCTCTCTCTCCTCTCCTACGCTCCCCCCCCTCTCTCCTCTACGCATCCCTGCCCACGGCGTTCACATTCCCACTGCGCATGCGTGTCACCCCCTCTCTCTCCTCTCCTCCGCTTCCCCCTCTCTCGCCTCGCGACGCCGACGCAGGCAGCGTCTGCTAGCGAGTTTCTTGGTTGAAAAAACCGACTGCTCGCGCTGCACAACCGTTCACTGGCCATCCCGTATATATGGCAATGGATCTTGACCTCCAAGGTGGTGCCGGTGGAAGATTTCTCCTGTGCGTTGTTGAACAATAAAAATTCGCAGCGTGCGCGTTAACTAAAAGCGGAGTGCGGGTCTCTGTGTCCAGTCGGAGTCTTCTGTCTCTCATTGCCCATTAGCAGCGATTGGCATGTTCCAGTAGGAAACACTGCTCCATCACTGCCTGCTTTGCGCCTCCCCAGTTTTCTCTCCTGCGCAACGCTGCGATGAGCGCCAGCGTCAACGCCGCCGCCAGTGTAAGCGTTAGCGCCCGCTGCTTCACATCTACACATGGTTCCCTTTAGCGGGAGATGGTGTAATTTTAGTTTTCTTTATTTTACATTAGTAAGATCTGTATTCCTAATTTCGTATAGGAAAATTATGTTTCCCTAGGTGAATTATGATCAGGCTTGTCGGACATGTGGTCCAGCGAAATACGGGTTTACTCGCTCACTCTAAAAAAAGGAGGTACTTGGTGCGCATTCCTTTCAACGATTACTGTCACCTACCTCGCGTGCATAGGCGTGCGCAGGGGTCCCCTACAGGGGGGGGCGGCGGCGAAGGTCCCTCCCGATTATATCAATGTATGGGGCTGACTTTGTGCCCCCCCCCCCCCCCCCCTCCCCGTGCGCACGCCTATGCTCACGTGCCTCTCAAAGCTTGCGTTATCGCTGCGTGCCTCTGCGGTACTTCCAGATCACTAACGGCGTGCGTGCTATCAACGTGACTGATAGCATGCCTTATAAAAGAAGCACTGCAGTTTCCAAGAAAGGAAACGCAAGCAAGCCGTGTGTTCATTGTCGCTTGTGTGGCCAAGAAACACCCAGAATACGCCCCTCTTTTTTAGAGTTCTCTGAAAACACTCTTAACAGAGTTTTCACCCATTGAGGAGTCTTTTTTTCTCTTTGCAAAACAATAAACGTCATCTGGTTTGCTTGCATTTCCTTTCATTGATAAATCGGCGCCTGGGCTGTAGCAGTATCGCGATACAGGAGTATCGCATAGTATCTCTGAGATACTATTGAGTATCTGCGCTTCTGTGTCGAGAAGCACTTAAAAAGTGTATTTGTATCTCAGTAGTGAAATACTTTTAAGATGTGTCGATTATATCGCGATACTGTGCCGGAGAATGGTATCTTGTTACTTCATTTGGCGGAAAGTAGTTTACCTTATTTCTAAGGGAGGAAAGGAAGACTTTTCTGCTAAGCCAAGCAAAGGCACGCCGCCGGTCGCCTTCATAGTGGGGCAGCGAAGGGTGCCCACACGCACAAAATGGTCCATGTGGTAAAGCGCCTGACGGCGTCACGGAAGAATCGCGGGGGCAGTATTGTAATGCTATGTCGACGAAAGTTGTTTCGGGCGGCAAGCCATTTCGCGAGTTTTGTGCTGTACCGACATTGTCTAAACGACGGTTTATTTGAGCAGCTGCTGTTGCTTAAGTGCAGTTAATACAACAACCATATCGACAATACAGAACACAACAACCATCTCGGTAATACAGATATTGTCTAGAATCATTTTAAGTATACTTTTTCTTGATTCAGTGGTGTTCGTTAGTGATTCGAGTGACATGATTGACCTGGAAGTTTAAAATGCGGTGAAACAATATTTACAATATTATCCTGCGCCAATGAATGTCTTTGCGGAGCATGAGCATTCCGGGAATAAAAAAAAAGTATTCTGAGTGTTTGTATTCTTGTGTCTGTATTCCTGTATCTGTATCCCAGTATCTGTATTCCTGTATCTGTATTCCGGAATACTTCTTTCGTTTTTTTGCAAAAGTAATTCCGTAATATCTCGTTGTGTCAAAGACTATTGTACCTCAGTATCTGTATTTTAGGCTTCCAGCGCATATATTTCGACATCTGTATTCCGCAATCCCCTCTTCCCCCCCGCCTCGCCCGAAGGAGCCGGACTTCAAATAAAGTTTATTCATTCATTCATTCATTCATTCATTCATTCATTCATTCATTCATTCATTCATTCATTCATTCATTCTGTATTCCGGAATACTTTTCTGGGTATCTCTGCCGAGCCCTTTCTCGGCGCTCGCCACTTTACGGTCAAGATATGTCCCCCTGATAGCTGCGCTGTTCGTGACCTCAAAGTACGGGGCGTGCAGTGATAACGCAATCAAAGGCACGTAATCAGCGGTTGTGGGACAGCAAGAAAGCCCGAATGCTCCTTTTTTTTTTTTCTTCTTGTATTGTACAAGTTATGTCAGCAAACTAAACTGACTCTGAGAAAGATGTGTGCGTGTATAATAAATTGTGGTTCATTAGTTGTCAAAACCGCGAAATATGATTATTATGAGGCACGCCGTAGGGGAGGGCTTCAGAAGTCTCGACCATACGTATGGCGTTCTTTGATGTGCACCGACGTCGCACAGTATAGGGGCCTCTGGCACTTCGCCTCCATCGAAATACGGCCGCCGCAGGCGGGATCGAACCCGAGACCATCGGGCCAGCCCAGTAAATTCTGGCTGGTCCATAAAGATGTCTTTCTTGATACACAACGCATGCTGTTGTGTTTTCGGCTCGTATTTCCTCTTCGAAGATTAAAGTGTTTCGTAAAGTACCTATCCACTCCCAAGTTTCTTATAATAATAATAATAATAATAATAATAATAATAATAATAATAATAATAATAATAATAATAATAATAATAGTAGTAGTAGTAGTAGTAGTAGTAGTAATTGCTGGAGCTTCACGTGCCAAGACCGCGATATGATGCGGGGACTGCGGCTTAATTGCGACGACCTGGAGGTATTTAACGGGCACCTAAAGCTATAGGTGCACGGGTGTTTTTCTGCGTTTCCCTCCATCGAAATGCGGACGCCGTGGCCTGGAATCGAACCCGCGCCCTCGAGCTTAGCACCCCCCCCACCACCACCACCACCACCACCACCACCACATTTATCACTCCCTGTAGGAGGGACGGGCCACCTCAGCAGGACACCGTTCACATCTCATTGTCTATCAAAAAAAAAAAAAAAGAAGAAGAAGAAGAAGAAGAAAAAGAAAAAACAAAAGAGACCGCAAACTGCATTGGCGTTGGCCGGAGCGAGGAACCACTTCCCTCGCTTCCTGCCAAATACGGAGTACGATCAGAACATTTCAGCCAGCAAGTCATCAGGAACATTAAACGTTGACACAGCGTTTCCTCGAAGTTGCTGACCGAATTTGATTAGTACAGCTTAGATAATACAAGTCGAGCTTGAGATATATAGTGAAATCTGGTTAAAGGTGAGCGCACCAGCTTCATTTTGTTGCGGGTCTCGATTGTTGTCAAGTTTACACGAGAACACGTGTTGTGCATCAGAATTACTCGTAGAAATTTGTGCGTGTATGCATCAGCATAAATGGCGGGCAGCACGAGTAGCCTGCTAGCCACGCGTTTGCCAACGTGCGCACTACTTCGTCACTCCGTATTTGCAGGCGCGTCAAGCGTTGCCTGCCTCGATGCGCACAAGCCTGCTGGTGGGTGGAGGACGCGCGCCCGTATCGGCTGAAACGACAGAAAAGCTTAAAAACAATGTTACTTGCGAATAATGAAAAAAAATTTTCTACTTAATTCGCCAAAGCATAAGCTTAAAAGTATCCAGAAAGTAGCCATGGAGCCAACCGGAAACTTTTGTCGCCAAACTGGGTAGAGAAGTAGCCAATTCGGTGCAAAGTAGCCACTACAGGCAACCCTGCTCGGGGGCACCCACGATAGGCGTGCGCAGGGTTCCCCTTCAGGGGGGGGGGGGGGGCGAAGGTTCGACGCATCGCCTCCCTCCCTATTATGTCAATGTACGGGGCTGACTTTGCGCCTCCCCCTCTCTTAGGTGACTAGGAAAGGGGGGGTGGGGGGGGGCGCCCGCCCTACCACCCCCACCCTCCCGTGCGCACGCCTATGGCACCCACGACAAGTGAGTCCCTCCGGAGGGGACACTCATGACAGGGGTCACTGATTTGCACGCATGACCAGTGGCGTAGCCAGGGGGTGGCACACCGGGCCCTAGCAGGAGAAGGCAGAAGGGCAAGAAAGTTGACATGCTTGCGTTTCCTTAAGCAGAATGATTGGCTGACACTATTAAGCTGAACTGTTCAGCTTTAGTAGAAAGGAAGTCGTCACATGTGGCGGAATTGAGCGGCTTATATTGCATTTTGTGATTTAAAAATAAACATATCAAAACCTAAGTTTTTAATTGTAAGGTGTAACTGGTTACTTTTGAATCTGAATTTATTTATGGACATATTCCGGCATTTTGATTGCGGCAATAATTTATTTCTTTCGCCAGAAGAGTGCTCATAAGTTAACCGAACTGAGTACTGCCGATAGTAGGCTATCGCAAATCATTTGGCAATATCGCCGTCCAACAACAGCATAATTATTCACAACACTGTTGATTACACTATCGGCCGCATTATTCCTGATGGTGCTATTGATTGTACTCTCGATAATATCGATTGTTTACCTATACTCGTACTATCGATAGTTTATTTACACTATCGATAGTTAAAAAAAACTGTCGATATTTTCTGTTATTTGTTCTGTGTATGGGTGCCCCGTAGTGATGCAGAACTATCGGTAAATGGACTATCGATAGTATCGATAGTTTAAAAAAGAACTATCGATACTATCGATAGTCCATTTACCGATAGTTCTGCATCACTAAGGTGCACCCCCCAGAAATCAAGGAGGTGCCCCCCACCCACCCCTAAAACACTTTCTGGCTACGCCCCTGCGCATAACATCAAGAATTATCGGCAACGCTGCTATCCTGATGAGGGTTGCGTTCTGCCAGAGATGGAATATAAGGTTGCAGATCGATAGGACGCAGTCAGAGCTCGGTTCTACTTCTCTGAAGCAAACTTCCTGCTTCGAACAGCTTTCAAGCACGTGAGCTTGTTTGCCGCATTGGAGCGCGTGGCGCTTTCAGCTGGATTATTTTTCCTGCTCCCCGCAGCCTAGAACATGCATCCAGGTCCGCGACTGCCTGCGCGCTGCTTGTGAAAACGTGCACGACATGTTCTTGCTCCAGTGAAACAAAAGCTCGCGAATTTTCAACAACAACGGTATGCAGTGAATGCCGCGTAAAATGTATACTTTTAAAAAAGTACGAAAAAGTAAAATGAGCTCTGGCGGAAAAGAACACGCAGAATTCGAAAACTGTACGTCGGTTTGCTGCACATTCTTCAGCATTACACGGCTGTGCTGTTATACTTCTATTCTGTTTCATAGTGAGATAGAGGGTGAATTATGAGGAATGTTCGTCAGGAACTGATACGGACGCGAACAAAAGGACATAAACACACGCCACATGCTCTAAAATTGTAGGCGCTCTTTTATACCTGCATATTTTCCTAGGGTGCTAGATTATTTAACCATGCTAAAGCGTTCGTAGAGCTGCACGTGTTCTTGTAAACGAAATTTTATATAGTTGTGTGCGCAGTGGCTCGCGCTGCGCCGAGAAAGAAAGGTCGTGGGTGCTATTTCCAGCCAGGGAGAAGCGCGTTCCTTTTGTTAAAATTATGAAAAACAACGAGCTTGTGCTAGGATCTGTGCCGTCCTTGGCAAACCAGTCGTAGTCAAAATTAACTCGGAACCCTCCTTTGGCAGCGTTGTCGACAGCCCTGAGCTCAGCTTTGCAACATTAGAAACATTTGGGATACAGGGGCCGAC